>KZ994506.1:0-11265 GCA_003614705.1 Blyttiomyces helicus | reverse complement strand
CCTCCCTAACCTTCTGCCCCCCCCAAACCAAACAACACCACATTCGCCGGGCATACCTTCCAAAGGTTACCAGAGGCCCAGCTGCAGCGTCCTTGAAGGCGACGGGGCTGTCCGCCTCCTGGAGGGGTTTTACCTGCACAACCAAGAACTGGCTGGCGGTTATTCCCTGCAGGGGGCTGTGCATGATGGCGCCGAGACGTTCTTCACACGAGGTGCAGCGCGGGATGTACTGTGGCGCACCGGAGACCAGGTTTGCGACGGTGTTGTACTGCCCCGGGAGGTACTCTATGTCGAAGTGGAAGCTTTGAAGTGACTCGATCCCTCCGGCTTGCTGTCGGCTCAGCTTCGGTTGGGTGTTCAGGGATATCAGTGACTTGCGGCCGGTAAGCACCCTGCACTGGTGGTCTATGAGCTGGTGCCAATTTGCTTCTAGGATCTTGATGAAGGCAACAAGCTCTTTCTAGTGGACAGGGTGATTCAGTTGCGTGGGTTTCATCTTGCGGCCAAAGAACCTAGTGGGTCGGGGGTGCAGAAGGTTAGGGAGGCCTAGCAATGTGGTGGGCAACGGCGAAGGAATTTGGTCGATTTCGCCAGCCGTTTGGGCTATCCATACTCTGATGGCAATGTCAGATGCGTTGGGGAAAAAGTAAGTCAACTTGGTGGTGTCATGTCACGCGAGGACTGGTGCCTGCAAATGGCGGATATAAGGAGTTGAAATTACCGTTCCTCCTCTGCAATCCACTGGAGCGGGATGGTTCCCGACTGCAGGCACGAAAGAGGAAGTGCTATTGACGAGTAGTTGCTCACGTGGGCGCGCAGGTAAGCTGGTCAACCCCTGGAAGGACTGAATCGGCCAATGGTCTACCCGACAAAACACGACTTCGATTGCACCATCGAGGATCGTGTTTTCCGTGTTATCGACATGCCGTCGATTCCGAGTTCATGATAGCAGAATTTGACAAGTGATCAGCCCCAGCTTGGTTTTGACGGCTTGATGTTGAGCTGGTTCTCGGCCAGGATGATTAGTACCTCGTCAACTTGCTTCTTGTGGTCCGCTTCAGTTTCCGAGCAGATGAGGATGTTGTTGAGGTACAAGATGACGTAGCTGTAGTACAAGTGGCAAAAGTGTTGGTCTGTCATGCGTTGGAACGCTGCAGGTGTGTTGGTGAGGCCAAACAGCATGATAATGTACTCAAAGTGGCTATAGCGTGTGCGGATTGAGGTTTTGTTGATGCTGTCGTCTGCGACATGGATTCAATGGTACGGGTCCTTGACCTCAATGACCGTGAAGAACTTGGCCTTTGTAACCCAGTCGCGCATCTCCTGGATGCTCAAGAGGGTCGTTCGATCGCGTTTGGTTATGCTGTTGAGTGTGGTAGTCGATGTACATCCGTAGACCACCGCCTTTTTTCCGCGGATACAACGGGTGCGACCTGGCAGATTCCAAGTGACAAATTCAACCCTTGTTGAGGTACTCGTTCATCAGACCTTGCAATTCTTCCAGTTCGGTCAGAGTCATTGGTCTGAGGGAAGCGAACTTTGGCTTTGAGCCTTCTTTGACGGCGTTTTTGAGGTTAACCTTGCGGAGGTCAGGGGGAAAGCCCTTGTTTGGCATGGAGAGGCCAGTGGGGTCGTCCTCCCTGACAAATATGGCTGGTGTCGGTGGGGGTAGGTCAGGTCTGGCTTTCCTCTGCTCTTAAAGATCCTGCTCGTGGAGAACCTTCGTTGCGTGGATCAAGATTCGGTTACATTTGTTGGGATCAGCTATGAAGTGCAACATTACCGCCTATCTGAACTGCTCCTGGGCGCCAGGCGCCCATAAAGTGTTCAGTTTCATGATATCCGAGCCTTTGATGGGCTGAAATTGTGGTGGTAGCGGTGTTGGAGGCTCAGTCTGCATGGCATCAATGCGGGGACTGGACTAGCGCTTGGCTTCTTCGGCAAGGTGCTTACCCTCCCAGGCCCTGCCATTGGGGTGGACAGGAATGATGTAGGCGAGGCCCTTGCATACTAATTGAAGGGCCGGCCTGAGGGCATTCTATGGCCAGACAGTGCACTGGCCGGCAAGAAATTGGGCAAGGGGGAGCCCAATTATGATGTCGCAGTGCATCGGGGCATCGATGAGGGTTAGCGATGACAGAGTGAGGACATCCCTGGTGAGGGTGTCCCACAGGCTGATGTTGGCATAGGCCAAGTATGAGGATGAGGATTCTTTGTCACGAGTGGCCAACTGGACGCGCGGGGGGACAGAGGACTTGCCTTTGCTGATCTGGTGATGTTTCAAGTATGAGTTGGAGACCACACACATGTTGCATCCAGATTCCACAAGGATTCCAACAAACGATCTGTTGAGATAACCATGGACAATGTTGACATGGAGGACTATGGGGGCGATGGGGAGGTTTTTGAAGGAGATCGGTGTCCCCTCCCAATCAGCGTATTGATCCACACAGCTTGCCCTGCTACCTGGTAAGCCGCTGGGGGAATAGGTGGCTCCTTCAGCAGCTTTAAAAATCATTGCAGACATCCGTTCCGCAAACCGTACTGCCCTGATTGGACCTGTCTCTGACGGCGCTTGGGTCTAAGTCCTGCCATTGGAGGTGGTCCGCCTCCACGTTGTTGACGCTCATGAGGAGTGTGCTCGGGGTGCAGGTCCATCTTGGTGTCTGAGGGCTCGACTTTCCTCTCTTTGTGCCAGCCCTGCTGCGTTGTCCTCTGCCTGCTCCTCTGCGACCTGTAACTCGGGGGGGCCGGTGGGAGAGCAAACACAGTTAGTTGTCATAAGGGGAGCCGCAGTGCTTCAGGAAGTGGGCACAGCCTCCCCAGCCATTGCAGATGGTCTAGCAGGTGGTGTGTCTGAGTCGTGGTGTTTATTCGCCACGGTGGAAGCTGGAAGTAGCACAACTGCAATCAGTTGAGGTGACCAGCACGGGGTTCCATCTATGGTTGGGCGGGTGGTAGCTACCATGGCCTCTGCATTCACCAGCTTGTCTGCTTCCAAGGCCCACTCCGTATTTTATGTACTCCTCCAGGGTCGTTCCGCTCTTAGTGCGCTTCCAGCTCTTTGCCTTCTCCAGCTTTTCACCCTGGGGGTTAAACCTCTCCACCAATCCGGTCCTCCTTCAGTTTCAGGTCCATCTCCTCCTTCGTCAGCTTTTTCTTATCAAAGTTGGTGTACGTGCACATGGCCTCCACGCATGCCATCTTGAGGTCAACCTCCACCTTGTTCTCCTTACAATTCTCTGACTCTACCACTGACTTGTTGAGCTCGATGCCCATAGGGTAAGCACTGTAACAAAGCACGTCCTTGTAGTAGTTAGCTTAGTCTAACTCTGGGAACTTCTGTTCATCATTATGCTGGAATGCTTCATGGGTCCTGGTCCGTGATGCCTTTCAGCTTGCGAAACTTGATGTTGCTTGATCAGGCTGCCGTTGAGGCAAATCCACTTTAGCTTGTGGTGTGTAGCATTTCCAATGTTCTTCAGGTGGAACTGCTTTGGAAACATAGAAGTCTTTGATTGTCGGGAAGCCACCGTTGTCCTCGTGTTCGTTTTTGCATGCCCAGAACCAGGTATTCGCACCTGCGCGCAGGAACGTCTCTAAAAGGAGACACTTATCCCGGTCTAAGTCGTTTGGGCATCTTTTAAGCGGTTCAATGTAGGTTTTGACAGCATTGAGGAACTCAGCTGTCTCGTTGCTTTTCTTGTGACCAGTGATCATAGGGACCTGCTCCTTGGGCGAGACGTGGGTGGACATGAGGGTTTCCATGGCGAGCGGGTTCACCGGCGGTGGCAGCTGTGGAGGAGGCATGGGAGAGCGGATGGACATAAGTAGTTGGCCTAACTGGGCCGGTTTCATGGTGGGCAAGCAGGTTGTCCGCGTCCTTGTCTGTGGGCCATGAGGTCGAGGTTGTGGAGGGAGTGGTGAGGGGGTTTTTCAAGTAGCTTTGGAGTACATCAATATTTGGACAATTCAATTGTGGGAACATATGGAGTGTAGTTGACGAGGTTTGATCCCTGGTCGGCGATACTTGTTTCTCAGTAAAAGGGAGTCGGATAAGGTTGGAACCCGTGATTCTACCATGTAGTAAAGCTCATTGTGTATACTGAGGTCCTTACCACTTCTGGACTTGGGGTCAAGGCGGAGGTGTCAAAGTCTCTTTCAAGGTTGGGGAAGAGGTCAAATGATGATGATGTTTCCCTAATGTGGTCGGCACCCCTAATTCTCCTAAGGGCATGCTAAGCTGCATGCAGGCGCGATGTACAAAATGAGGGGATCCAAAGGGGATGTATATGGGATTGGGTTTAGCTGCTCTACGGCGCGACGCGTCCGGTCTTCTTCAGGCAAAGTTCGACACTCGCTCCACCCATGCGTTTAAGGGCCGCCTCAGTAGAGCGACACCACAGGGTCCCAAGTTGCGGTGCAGATGCGCTTTAAGACATCCTGCGACAGCATCACAAAGTTCAGGTAACGCGGGCAGATAATACCCTCAAACCTGACCAACAGGGAACTGGATCTGATGGCCTAGGGTTGGCTATTGCCTTGTCCCGGGCCTGTAAGGAGGCCAGCGCAAAGCTCCTGACCCTCTCGTGAGCCAATGGCCCAGCTCCCTACCCTTGGGCTTCCAGCGACACTATCACGAAGTCCGGGTGATGCAGGCAGAGAATGCCCCAATACCCGACCAGCAGGCAACTTGATATGACGGCACTCAGCGGGCACTCTGTCCGTGGCCGCTATGGATGTATGTGCAAAGCCCCTGATCCTCTTTTAGAGGCAAGTGTGTAGCTCCTGACCCACATCTGGTAAGAAATTTGTGACGTTGGGGGGAAGCTAAGAGAGGAGGGGATTTACTGACCTAGGGAAGGTGCGCTTGTAACCACTAGTTGTAGGAAGCAGTGCCCGTGATCTATTTGAGAGGCTCTCAGGTAGTCTCGACATCGGCCCAGCCTAACCATTTGACTTCGTATTCTTGCTGGTACTGTTTGTTCTTCACGGGTTTGCGCTTGTTTTGTTCACCGATGATGCGCTTGACGAACCTCTTGTCCTTGCTGAGGATCTGAACCGGTTAGGGAAGAAGGTGGGCTGCATCCTTCCAGTACCCAGAGGCAAAGGGGTCGAGGTGCAATTTTGGGATATTCAAATGGAACTAGGGGTTTGCCTCAGCAATGTTCAATGAGCTCAGATCCAGCTTGTAGGTGTCTCGGGTAGTACCTCACTAGAGAATGGCAGAGGGGCCTGTCCAGTTTGGCTCAAAATTTGCGAGGTAAGGTCAGCCATAGGGGGATGTTCACTCTTTTGAGTTCAGCTTGACCTTCTTGCCAATCTTGTAGCTTAAGTGGATGCGGCCAATGTTGAAGTCGATGGTGTAGCTGTCCTGTGCGTCCCTCATCTTCTGGACAACGATTGTGGGGATCGTGCCTTGGTCTGTGACTTATCAGTCGAGGTTGGCAAGGTCAGCCTTGGTGTTCGGCCTGATAACAGTATCAGAGCAAGCTAACTCGAGGCATCGGGGGATGTAACCTCTTTTGGTATGATTGTGGGGCAGCCAGCATCTGCTAGCAGGGCAGCTATAAATGCAAAACTCCAAGAAGGGGAGAAGCGACACCAAGTTGGCCCCTGGGCGCTTTGTATACTTGTGCACCATGTGCTGAACAGTCTGGATCATCTGTTTGCACAATCTGTACTTTTGTTGATGTCGTGATGTTGTGACCGTGCTCTTGATGCCGGCCATCTCAGTGAAGGCTTCCCACAAAGTCGAGATGATCCGTGTGCCATAGTCTGTTACGAAGACATCAGCCTGTCCAACCTGCGTGTAGACCCAGGAGTTGTGGAGGCTCGCATATTGCCTAGCCTGTGACTTTCTGGAAGTGGGCATGAGGAAAGGGATCGGCAGCTTGTGTAGTCTGTGGAGCAAATGCAATGGCAAAGTAATTCCTCAAAGTGGCAGTATGCAGTGGGGCACGTGAATTCGTCAGGCCCCATCGTCTTCCAGCACGCTACGGAATGGGAAGCGCTTTGAGAAGCCTGTAGCAACACCTTGGGTCTTTGAACCCCTGGCAGTCAGGGCAGCTCCCCACGGATGTAGATACCAATCTGTTTGTACATCCCCAGCCAATACCACTCCGCCACCACCTCAGCTAGCTTTCGGAAGTACTCTGACGTCCGCCCTCAATATCTAGGTTATGGTATCACGCTAGGACTTCTGGTTGGCTAAACTCAAGGACTTAGAATCAATCTTTGTGATGGAGGACGCCCTTGAGAAACTTGTGTTTCTGCAGGTCTGCCGTGCGCGTTTCCAGAGTAGATGCGTTGAGGTGCGCCTTGATCTCGACCACGTAGTTATTGGTCTCAAGAGCAGCTGCAGAGTCCTTGAAGGCTGTAGGCTTTTCGGGTTCCTGGAGTGGGTTTCACCTGCACAACTCTGAGTTGTCCGGCTGCTGATCTGTGCACGGTGATGTATGTGATGCCGACCAGTAGTACTTGGACAGTCATGAGTTGAAGCGCAGGATGTACTGTAGCGTGCAAGAGAGCAGGTCTGCAATGGTTTTGTATTACCCCTGGCCCCAGGCGATAGTCACGTCATAGTCGAGGCCTTGGAGGGACTTGACCCATCCGACTTGCCATTGGCTCCGCTTTGGCAGGGTATTCAGGTATATCCTAGCCTTGTGATCGGTGAACGCCCGAAATAGATTACCTATGAGCTGGTACCAATCTGCTTTGAGGATCTTTGCAAGCGCGAGAAGCTCCTTTTTGTGGACCAGGTAGTCCAGCTCTGTTGGCTACATCTTTCGACTGAAGAAGCTTGCATGCCAAAGGCATGGGATGTTTGTCACTCCAATCACTGTTGTGGGTAACTGCAAGGGGATTTCTTCTACTTTGCTGGCAACTTGGTTGATCAATCCTTCGATGGTGAAGTTTGATGCGTCTGAGAATATGTACATTGTCTTTGGTATGTGGTAGCACATGAGTACCAGCGCTGTGCACATTACGACTTTAAGGAGTTGAAACAACTGTTCATCCTCTGTCGTCTATTGAAAAGGTATGGTGCCTGTTGGGAGGCACAGCAGGCGTAGCACTATCCAGGAGTAGCCTTTGATGGGATCGCGGAGGTAGTTTGTGAGGCTGTGCGCCAAGCCTGCTGCTGCTGTCTGGGGTACCAGTGGCAGAGCCGCAGTGATTGTTGCGCAATCAGTAGCTACCACAATTCCCTCCATGACTGCCCCTGCCCCTTTGGCATACTCTTTTTACTCCTCCATGGTCGTGTCACCCTGATGCATGTCCAGTGCTTCGCCTTTACCAGCTTTTGACTGTCCAGGGTGAACCTCCCTGAAAACACGTTCTCTTCCAGCTTCAGGTCAATCTCTTCTTTTGTCAGGTTCTTCTTACCGGCTTGACCAAGGTTGGTGTATGCGCTCAGAGCTGCGGCGCATACCATGTCCAAGTCAACATGTCTTGTACTCTACCACTGGCTTATGGAGCTTGATGCCTAAGGGTTAGCACCCTAACAAAGCGCGTATTGAACTAGTCGATGTTGTCCAGCTTTGGGATGTTCCTTTTGTCATTGTGCGCCTGAGCCTGGTCCGCCGTACTTTTGAGCTACCGAATGTAGAGTACATGTAGAGTACAAGAATCTGAAGGAGGAGGATGAGCCCTAACAAAGCATGTCTTGAAATAGTCAATGTTGTCCAGCTTTGGGATGTTCCTTTTGTCATTGTGCGCCTGAGCCTGGTCTGACATGCTTTTGAGCTGCCGAATGTAGAGTACATGTAGAGTACAAGAATCTGAAGGAGGAGGATGAGCCCTAACAAAGCACGTCTTGAAATAGTCAATGTTGTCCAGCTTTGGGATGTTCCTTTTCTCATTGTGCGCCTGAGCCTGGTCCGACGTGCTTTTGAGCTACCGAAACTTGACTTGGTGGGCAATACTTCACTTTGGGTCTATTTGCGGTTGGGGAGATCAAAGCCAGCGGTGCTATCATAGATCATGGTGATTCCCTAATGTGGTCGCCACCACTAACAATCCTATGAGGAGGCCACTAAGCGGCATGCAGGGGCAATTTAGATGATGAGGGTATATGTATGAGAGGTGTATCCATGGCTTAGATTGGGCTTACCTGATCTATAGCGCGAGGAGTCAGGACTCTCAAGACGAAGTCCGACACTCAATTTGTACATGCGTCCAAGGGCCGCCCTGGCAGAACGATAGCACAGGGATCCCAAGTCGCGGCAGAAATGCACTTTAGGACATCCTCGACCAGTTCATCAAGGGGAACACACCCGCGCGGGGCACTTGGAAGGAAGTTACAGACTGGTGGCTTACGTACGTGCAAGATGATGTGGACGACGTGACAGGGGTGAGTTATGGGGGTGTATTCGGGGAGCAGCAAGGGGACACACCACGTGCTCGAAACTCTCATATGACTTGACAATTCCACAGGCCATCCTGGACACAGTGAAGGTGGAACCACAGCATCTGATCCGCAATCGACCAGGATGCAAAGGCTTCTATCCAGAATGGTGACACCCACCAGAGTTGCTCTGGTGGTCTTGATGAGCCGAAATCGGTTTCCCAACACCTTGGTAGGCACCTGCATGGCGAGGCGGGGGCCAGGGGAGGTGGTTGCACATTTGAATGAAAATTACGGGTGCTGAAGGTTGCCGAGGAAAAGGAGATTTTTGGCGCCAGCAGAGAGAGCAAGGTTGAGCAGGAAGACCGTGAGAACCAGAAACCTGTGCGTAATGATGAGGGGGGCAACCAGGATGGGGTTTTTGACAAAAAGGTGGATGATGATGAAGACGATGGTGAGCCGAGGAACAAGGGAAGATGTGAGGGGTTCCTGAGTATCATAGTCACATGGCAGCGTTTGATGCAGGCGCTCTGCTCTGCCGTGTTATACCCAGCCCCTCAGAGACTTTCTTCGACTTGGTCTAATCTATCTATGACGCCGTGGAGCCCACCTTTGGCGCAAATGGCTACTGTAACAAGAGCGCCACCAAGGCCACTTCCACGGCCATTGCTGCCGCAAAGCCCATTGCCAAGCAAGAAGCTCAGGTGGAAAAAGCCCACAAGCGCGACCTGCAGTCCAAGAAGGTAAGGACTGGCAAACCTGAACACGTTGTTGTCAGAGCCCGCACCTCCAAGGTCAAGACGTTGTCCAGGACAATATCGCTGCAGCAAAAGCTTTTGCCAAGGTTCAAGTCAAGATCAAGGAGCTCAAGCTAGACCACGTGTTGCAGCTTGAGAAGATGCGCATGCAGACTGCCCACGCTGACCCGCTCCCCCCCTCCCGCCCACAGCCCTCCCAATCCTTGCAAACAGCTGAGGGCTGAGCAGCAGGCTGCTCAGTACCGCCGCAACCTCATGATCCCACCTGGGTCCGCAGGCCAGAGCGACACCCCTGAGACCTGGAGGCCCCTCCCGCCAGATCTCGAATATGATGCTGTGTTGTCCCCGATGTGATTCGCCTCGCCCCCCCCCCCTGTATTCTTCGTGTCTTTCTTTTGCGATTTGCTGTTTAGTGCACCCCCCGCCTTTGTAGTTGGCAGATCGGTACCACATATGAATGAGCTACGGGCAGAAAGGTGAGGCGGGGGTCAGGGGGGGCAGGTAAGGAATGGCGATCTGGATCCGAGGGGGCAAGGAGGGATGCTTTCGTTGCTTGCTTTTGTTGCCTCGGGTAGTAGCTATCATGAATTCTAAAAGCGTCAAACATAGGCTTGCCATTTGCATTCGCCACCATGAAAGGCTCAAACTCCTTCTCCTTCTCCTTTCCCCTCCCATCGAGGCTCAACTGACCTCGGCGCGAGTTGACGAAGCGGCGTAAGCGTGTCTGAGGTCCAAGTGATGAAGCATGATCAAAATTGTGAACCCCACCCTTGGATCCTGCTGTCACTGGAGTTGGGGAAGGGCTGGAGTCGGGCAGTCGGGGATTGTCGGGGGGAGGCTGCGCAACGCTGAGTGCTGCTTCAGCGACGCTATCCAACGTGTCGCGCAGCAGGTATGTCCAAAAGAACGACTTAAATGTCATCGATGTTTTAGTTCTAAAACTTTCAGCTACTCCAGGCGCTCTGGAGTGCCTCGAGTAACTGATCAGCGCCTAGAATGGGACTAGAATCGCTGAAGCAAAGGAAATACTGACTGCTTCTCAAAACAGATAACCATGCGTCTGAAGGGAATATCTGCAGAGGGCTAGTGGTTGATTGGGTCAGGGTTTCTTCGTTTGGTACGCCTGGGCCTGTCCTGTTCGAGGTACGTATTGCCAGTCGAGTCATCATGGGAGAACGGCCTCGTCCAACCCAAACAGACAACTTGCGGGGTCCAACACCCCCTTTAATATATGGATGTCTCAAGAGGTATTATGCTTTATTGCATTTCTTTATAACGTGGAGCGGGGGGGTGTATTTCTTCGCACGGTGCATGGGAACACTGACAGTTTCTCATGCTTTCTTTTTTTTTGTGTCCCCCTTCGTTACTTACAAGGCATGTCGATCACGCCCGACGGTCTCTTCCATTTCCAGATCCGATCAAAGAGCCCCAGCTCATCGTTGCCCCCTTCCGGAAACCCCGCCCACCAAAATCGCCGGTCAAAACCATTTTTGCTATTTTCGGGGGGGGGGAGGGGGGGGTGACCTTCGCAAGAAGGAAGGGGGTACATGTCACCCAGCGGGTCGGTGGCCACTGGTCACCGAGCACGGAGATATTGTTTTTTGGCGGTGATAAGCCGACTTCGACGCGATCGATCGAAATAAAAAGATGCAGATCTGGCGAGGGGTGGGGGAGTGCTTTTTCGATTTCCTCCAAGTATCGGTGGTTCGATGAAATTGCCTCTGTCTTGCGAACGGGTCAGGAAGCCAGGTGGAGGAGGTCGGTGAGCCCCCACCTTCGACCATCGCATGATCGCAGCGGCTGTTCTGGGAGGGTAAGCCGATTTCGATGACGGCGATGGATCATGACGCCGTTTCCCTCCACCTCACGAGCTGAACATCTTACCAAAGACCGTTTTCGTCCTCGTTGAATCTCCTTGCCTCCCCGTATGCCCTCCCTCCCTTGCGCAGGGGTTCAAAGTAGGGGGGGGGGGCCTCAGAGGGCTGTCAGCGAGTCTGCTGGAGGTAAATGACCAATTGCGCCCATCGCTCAAGTCTGAGATGTTGAGTTGGCGACGGGAAGCCAAGTTACTTCGATGACGATGGATCGAAGAAAGATATGAGGGCGCAGTGGTCGGGGGGGGGGGAAAAAAAAGAAAGCATGAGAAACTGTCAGTGTTCC
>KZ994504.1:0-11274 GCA_003614705.1 Blyttiomyces helicus | reverse complement strand
TCCCCCACACACACACCCCGTCATCCCACCTGTGTGCGCTTCAATGTGCGCGTCCACGACCCGAACCGGCTTGCAAAGCTTGTGCCGCCCGCATTCGCAGAGTGCGCAGAGACATTGCTCTTTCTCGCGATGCTGGTTTGCCTGGACTCGCATGGTTTTCTTCTTCTTCGCTGTGGCGGGTAGCGAGGGACTGTGAAATGACACGACGACGAGGATCCCCCGGCCACGCCTTCCAAGACTTTCCGCTTCCCCGAAACTCTTGTCTCTTCACCTCCACGACAACCCAAACCCATCCCGCCTTACTTGGTTGAGTTCGTCAAGCTGCTTGACCAAGAGAACGGCGCGGCCGGAGGGGGCTGTGCGACCGGAAAGCCGAATGAACTGGCCGCCAAAGTCCAGGAATGTGGGAAGCGAGAGACGGAGCGAGCGCAGGGCGGGGGTCGCGCTCTTGGGGGCAGCGAAAAGGGGTAAAGGGGTAGCAAGACGTGAGAAAGAGAAAAGGGGATGCCCTTGATCACTGCCGTTGCCAAAAAGCACGGGCAGCGGAGATAAATCAAATAACCTATATGCGCGACAATACATTTTGTCCGATACGCTAATTATGTGAGGCACCCTCGCGCTTTCTGGTTCAACAGCCAACTGCCAGCGGCGAGAACGACTTCAACTCCCGGAGAGGAGCACCACCGAAGGATTCGAACCGATTCATTCGGGGCAGATGAGTCCAACTGCCTGTGATTTACCGAATTTACCGAATTTATCGAATTTACCGAATGCATACTCCGGGAGTTAAGATGCAACGGGGGCGGGTCATCACACCTCGGGCTCTAACGGGGGGCGGGTTTGGCAGTATAGTGGGTGGCAGGGGTCGCACGACTGCAACAACGGTCACGACGAGATGAGACTGATAAGCGAACAAAGCAAAGCCATGAGCTTCTTGGATGTTGGAACGCACCATCGCGCTTCAACACCCACCCACCCCCCTGGATGTCTGGGGATGAGAGCAGCAATATGCTCTTGGTCGAAGGGAATTTGCACGAAAGAAGCAGGGAGGTGGGGGTTGGACAAGCTCGCTTGCAGGAGGACTAATCTGGATACAAAAAAAAAAGTTGAAGGCGAGGACTCGTCATCACCCCATCGGGGTATCGGACCCCGGCCCCCAGGGGGTGAGAGCGGAAGCCCGCTTGCAAGAGGATGTGCAAGATGTTGAGAACGCTGTTAATAAGCTTCCACATCTTTTTGGTGGAGGGTCAGGTTTGAGATGTTTTGTGAGTAGTCCATGGGAGATAGGCTGCTTGGCAGAGGCGATTGAGATGCGTGGGGAGGCGGGGTCATGAGGGCTTACGCTGACTTTGAATGCCAGGAACATAAAATTCGTTTCCTTCCTCGATCTGTGGGATCTTCGTCA
Source organism: Blyttiomyces helicus (assembly GCA_003614705.1). NCBI lineage: Eukaryota > Fungi > Chytridiomycota > Chytridiomycetes > Blyttiomyces > Blyttiomyces helicus. Next base: position 9,869 of record KZ994504.1, on the reverse strand, counting down.
CCTTCAGATTGCCTCTTTGTTGGCCCCAAGACCGCTGATACACGCATTTTCCTTGGCATGCGCCCACCTGCAGGCAGCCCTTTCCGCACCATATCGCATCTGAAGCACCTCGTCGCGCTCGCGACGCATCTGGCGCGTATTTCGCGGTTGCCGCCAAAGGCCCTCAATCTCGCGCACAACGCCATCTCGGACGTGCTCGCCAGGAACGATTTGGCGGAGTTTCGGGGCCTGATGCGGGCCGTGAAGCGGGTGATCTTTCTCAAATGGCTCAGATGAACTCAACCAAGTAAGGAGGGCTAGGTTTAGGTTGTCGGTGAGGTGACCAGATGATTTTGGGGGTATGGACATTCCCGGATGATGAGGGCGGGGACCCTCGTCGTCGTGTCATTTCACACTCCCTCGCCGCCCGCCACAGCGAAGAAGAAAAAAACATGCGAGTGCAGGCAAACAGCACCACGACAAAGAGCCATGTATCTAGGCGACCCCAAGTCAAGGCCGCTCATCTGTTTTAACGTGGCCCTCCACCGCGTGAGCTTGTACGCCGAGCTGCATGTTCACGACCTCCCCTTCGCATGGGATAAAGAACGCGCGATCGCGGACTGGGTCTGCTGGTGCCTCATTATCCGGAACCAGTTCCTGCCCCCGATGCCCACCCTCGAACATGGGGAGGGTACCTTACAGAAACCCGGTCGATCAACACTGCGCCCCTGGCGGAGATCATGGTCGGTCTGGGCGAGCTGGACTTCGAGCGTCGAGCGAGTCTACACACAAGCGCTGATAAAAGCATTTGAGTTCTACATCCACGGTGGAGACCCCGTGGAAGGGTCTTACGGGTTCACCCACGCGCCCTTCGCGTCCGACTTCGAGCTCAGGAGGTTCGTGTGCTTGAGGGGGTTAGGCTAGTTTAGACCCCATGAGTCAACTTATCGTGTGCGTTCATAGGGACTGACCATTCTTTGCGGTTTTGCAGGAGCGGCACCAACAGTAGCGCGTACTACTTCCCCAACAAGATCCTCGACCGAATCTTCTACTTCTCGCACCCCACGTCGTCTCGGGTCTCCGCCGTGGCGATGTGCTCAAACGGCTCATCGCGGAGGGCCGTCTGCGGCATCAGATCCAGCGTGCCCTCGATCTTGAGGCCCTCCGCTTCTTTGCGGAAGTCTGCCCTTCTTGGATGGCGACGAGCCTGTCATGGGGGTGTAACGTCCCGTATGCAATCTTCGCGGGTGGACGTACCATCCGGACCGCATGCGTTGGGACGCGGTGTCCTTCTTTATTGATGCCGGCTGCGTGACCCACGATGCCGTCGAGTTAGCATGCGGGCGGGGCGTAACTGTCGATGAGATGGACTATTTACGGGACAACCTCCGCGCACATAACATTACCACCGCCACGTTTGAAATAGCGGCGGCGACCACGCCTACCCCGATGCGATCCTCCGCCACCTAGTAACATGGCATCCGCGTACGAGAACGCGTGCAGATTCGGCCGCATCGAGGTCATCCGATGTTCACTTTCGATACGGATCCCGCCCCCGGTGCCCCCCCCAGAACCTATGGGGCGTTCGCGCGCCATTTTATCTCGGCGATCTTGCTGCCGAGTGCGGCCACCTCGACGTCGTGGAGTTCCTCACGGAGATCGACGTCTAGGGGCACTTCTCACCCCGTCCGATGGGACGCGCAGCTGGGGCTAACCGCCTCGATGTTATCCGATTCCTCCACGAGAACCGTCGCAAGGGTCAATTTCGTGCAATGACCGACGCCATCTCCGGCGGTCATGTGCGCATCGTGAAATACCTTCACGAGCAGCAGATCCACCGTATCACCCTCTGAAGACATCGAGCTCGCAGGCCGTTTCTGGGCCGTTGGCGAGAAGCAGGCTCTTCAGCCGCCTTTCGTGGGAGAAAACGGAGGCCACGAGGCAATTGTTCGGTCCTTCGGCAAGAGATTTATTCGCCAGAACCCATCCGTCTTCATCAACATCGCATCCTACGGTGGCGGCTCCTCCCTGCTCCGCTTCGTCCTTTGGAAGGCGCCGAAGGGTTCCTCCCCTATCGCGGTAAGGCTCGCATTCGACTGCGGGCACACCGCGGTCCTCAAGATCCTCTACGACGACGGTGTGCGTGCAGGGCGCAAATGAAGTCCGGAGATACCTCGACCATCTCTACGCACCAGATGTTGCCGCATTTAACCGTTCAGGCGTCCGCGAATTCTTGCTTCAGATGTATGGCTCTCAGGTAGGATAGCTTGTCTCGGTGGGAGGATTTTGGTGTCGGATTTGGGAACGAGAGCGTGTCCGACATCCACATCACCTAACCCCCCCCCCCCCCCCCCCCCCCTCCTCCCCCTCACACACACACTCCCTCAGCCCTAAGATTTTTCTTCCAATGTGGCCTCGAGCATCCTCGATCATCCGAACGCTTTCCCCGCCGCCCGGCTCGTACTGAGGGCGTTCGATGAGTGCAGGGAAGCATTATGCCGAAGTCATTAGGGGTCTTGGTGTGAAGCGTTCAATCCTGAAGGGAAGGAGGTTTATTTATTTTGCGTGATTAAGACTTCTTTGTGTTTGCCGACACAACAAGGATTGTGGGGCAGGCCTCCGTTGATTTTATTTCTTGTTGGTGAACTCTCAGATTTGCGGAAGAATGTCGGCACGGGTGCCCGGAGGTGCCCCTGGCCGCCAGCTGGCCGATCCCGCTCCTGTTCGGTACGATGACGAAAGTGAAGATTCTTTACGGCCGGTGCATGCTGGGAAGGATGAGGACGGACAGCGACGACGCGAGCGATATTTGCTTTCTGGGGCCGACAGCCGATCAGACCGATGCTCTGCACCCATCACTTTCCATGAGATATTCTTGAGAAAGGGAATGAAAACATCGCTTGGTTAATGACACAGCCCGCTGCCTTTTTGTTTTTGGCCGGCCATTCCCTTCTTTTTGGTCCCGTTTCCCGGCCGGAAGGGGATGAAAGTGGATGACCTATGAGGCAATTATGAACGACAAAATCGCCATTGCGGAAGATACAACGAAGGAAATATAAAGAAATATATAAAATCGTCAGGATCGAAAGTGAGGGGGGGATGGGTCACCCCGCCGATGGGGTTATCTTCATCCTCTCGCAAGCGGACTGCCCAACCCACCCCCACCAACCCCACCACCACCCACATCCGCAAACGGTACCGCAAACGGACTCCGCCGTTCCCCAACAGGAGTGAGTCCAAAATACCCGCCAGGACTGACCGCATCCCCGACCCACATCCCGCCCCCAATACCAGCTCCACGTGAGACCCACTCGCGCTCGACGCGGAAAAATACCCACATCCAGCGTCGCAGCAGCTCGAGGACTTTGAGACCCGCATCGAGCGCCGCGGGCGCCGTCGCGGCAGCCGCGAACGAGAACCCCGCGGCTCGGACGGTTACGTGGCGGGGCACGAGCCGGAGCAGCCACGCGAACCGCATCGACGAGTCCAGCACTATCGCGAGGTAGTATAGGCTCGGATACGGGAAGTGCAGGATTGGGCGGAGGAAGGGTGGATAGGTTGAGGATGAGCCCGAGGTGGTGATCGGCGGGGGGATCTCCGAGCGACGGGGTTTCGCGCGCCGGCCTAGGCGGTTGCCAAGGTGCCAGTCCATGTACACGTCCCAGTATAAGCTATAGAGGGAGTTAATCATGGAGAGGACGACCCTTCAGGGACGAGAAACATGGGGGATCAGCCAAAAAAAAGTCAGGCACTATCCTCGATCACACCCACCAGCAAGGAGGGGGGGGGGATGCACACCAACCATATCCCAACGGCGAGCCCGAGCCTCCACTCTACGTCTACCTCCCAAGCGGTATCATCAGCGGCGCGTGAGGGGACGGTAGCCCGCCGCTCGCGCTCCTCTAGCTGTTGGACGCGCATCCAGGACACCAGGAACGACGAGGCGATCACGGGCAGTGAGGAGATGTATTTGACGGCGTTCGCGAGGTGGCGCGACCGCGATGCCTCGTCCGTCGCGAGATTGTGTTCGGCGATACACTGGCGGAGGCGGAAGAGGAACGGGATACTGAGGATCCATGGGGGGGGCGGGGAGTCAACTTAGACGACGCTGCCGCAAGGAATCTTCTTTCGAACGAAGAACAGCGTACCCCATCCGAATCCTACAGAACGTTCCGGCTCACCTGACAAGCATTGGCGCAATCAACTCCGACCACGCCCCACCGCCGTGCGACACCGTCTTAACGCCACTCGCTGCGATCCCTTCCAACATCCCCCTTTTGCCTCGCGCCCTGGGATGTACCGCGATTGAGTGATCATCGAGGACGAGGTCGGTAAACACGGGTTGGAGGTCACCAAAGACTTTGGAGAAAGACGTCAAAATATCGGCTAATAACACGTCGCTAAACGGGACTTCGGAGCGAATGCCGCCGAATGCGATTCGGCGGAGAGATCTGGGAATGTGAGTGGGGGAAGGGGGTTAGAAGGGACATGGAGGCGTGCGGGTCGCGGAAACGTGAGGTCATTGAAGGGGAACTGCAGACCAACCATACCTCAGAAACTTATACCTCTCGTTCCTCCAACCCACATTCCATGGCCAAACAAGCCCGACGAGAAGCGCGACATACGTCAATACAACCCACCCCTCCGACCCCTCCTCGCCATATTTCTCCGCCATCTGCAGGAAAAAATACAAGCTCACGCACGTGACGACCGACACCGTCGCGGCGAGGGCGTAAACAGCGCGATGATGCCACCCGCGGTCGCCGGCGCGGTGTTCTAGCAAACTCTGGACATCGATGCCGGACGCTACGAGCCCGTGCACGTTCGAGCCCCAACACCACAGGCCGAGAGACACGAGGACCAGGGCTTGAAAGTAGAGGGGGAGGGCGGCGAAGGATGCGGATAGTGATGGGACGGAGGTGAAAAGGATGAAGAGGGCGAAGAGGGCGAGGAGGATGCGGAGCGGGCGGGTACGGAGCAGGCGCGCGGGGTAGTGGAGCGGGTTGCGGGGGTCAAATGCGGGGGCGGGCGAGGAGGGGGCCGGGGTGGGCCTTGGATGAACATGCCGCGGGATGGGGGACGGCGAAGCAATGCCAATCCCGAGTGCGGTTTTCCCGGCCGCGAGCGGGTGGAGCGTCAGCGGGGGTGGGGCAGCATGTCCATGCGGCGACAACCCCGGCCCACCCGCCGACCCCGGTCCGTCGCCCATCGGATCGTTCGCGGACGTCACTGCTGCGGAGCGTGGATGGGCGAGGTGCGACGTGAGCGACGCGGCGAACGACGCCGATGCGGGTCCCGAGCCGGATTGGGTTGATGATCCCCACCGGCGATCGGTCTGGATCGATAGCCCACGTTCCGCACCCGTGGGTGGAGGCGACTGCTCGGAACACGGAAGAGGTTAGTCGATGGCGTGAACATCACCCCCCGCTCGCGATTTGATCTCTAGATGGAACCTCAACCCCACGCCAACCCAGTGCTGTCACCCTCCTACACACCCGTTTGGAGGAAATGGTTGCTCAATGGGATCCTCCTCCCAAAAGACGAAAGAATCAGAGCACACAGACGATGTTTGTTTGGTGCATGCACAGCGTCCGGAGCGTTGGCGAGCAGCGAACACAGAACGCGGGTGGGTGCCGCAACCGAGCCAGACGCGTCGAAGTACTTGATCCATTCAAAAATTAATTGATTGTTTTTTTTGGGAGGGGGTTGCCTGGGTTGCCCTTCGGCGTGCAGTTTACGGTATTCGTTTCTTTCTCTGCAGGACGAAATCACCTGCATATCACCGGTAGGACCTAAGACCAGACGGACTGTCGGCAGTGATTTGGTGCACCAGCCAGTGGTGCTGCCCTGCGCGAGCGGTCGACCCAGAGCACCGGCGCTGGTCCTCCCTCCCTTCACTGCAACTATCATTGGCACAGAACTGCAAGAACTGCAGATGGTGCCTATTTTCTATAACGAAAGGCAATGATGCGAAGAGGAGGGGCAGCGTCAGCATCGGCGCTGTCGCGGATGCCAAAAGTGGGTGCTTGATATGGGGATGGTCAGGTTCGTTGATTCGACCGCATCCTTTGAAACGTCTTGCAAAACCACAGACATATATCATGGCGCCCATCACCCAGAGCCGCAGGATCACAGCCCCGTCCAATCCCAGGACGAGAGGGTTTTCGTTTGTCATCCCGAATAGGCTGACTACTCCTCAAGAAAAAACCTAGTTAGCAACGGAATCGGGGCAACCCGCAGGTTGAATCAACCCCCAATCCATCCCAGGTCTCCCTTGCCGCAGCCGGGTTTGGGTACCGCGGGCTACAGACACTTCACCTGCATTTGGCTGAATCAAGCCTTGTGCTGCGAGGAGTTGGTTTTACCACGGTTGATTACGCGTGGATGCCCTCGGAGATGACGAGGATGGGGAAGACGTAAATCATGTTACGCGACGCGTTCACGTCCCGCTGAACGATGCGGCCGGATACGGGGCAGAGGCGGACTTTCCACGAGGGGGGCGTGTAGTCTGGCCAACCGACCCGCAGTCTCGGGCCCATATGACGCGTCCCAACACCGCGACGCGGAGAAAAACTCGAGACATGTTCGACGAAGATGCAGCTGTAAGGATTTTGGACCGGGGATGTAGGAGTTGAAGGAGAACTAGCTGGACCTAGCGCATGCTTGAAAGGGAGATGGTTCACTCGGAGGCTGGGGACACAGGGGTTGGAGAGGGTGGGTGGGAGGTAGGGTGTCCCCGGGGTGTCCCCAGGTCCGACATGCTCTCTGACTTCGAACTCCCCCGCACTCCCCGAGGGCCGGAATGGTGAAAGATGGTCAGAAATAGTACTCTTTTCTTTTCAAAGGCTGCTGAACTGGTGCCGAACTGGTTTCATCTCCACAGGAAGGGGTTGAAGAACCCACTTTCGCTTTGAGCTCGCAGTCCCTGCCGCCTCGGTTGCCGAACTTGCACCCTTTGCCCGGTGCGTGTGCTTCTTGGACCATGTTGCCAGCGTATCAAAAGCGACCCTCATCGCTGCAAGCTCCTCCTCGCCATCGGGCTCCAAATTCGAAAAGTCTGGGTCTGAGGCCCGGAGATCCAGAAGGTGGCGGACGGCGAGATCGGCGGAACGAGCGATATCCTCCCGGAACTGCTGGTTAACAGCAGCTTGGGAGGAGAAGAACGAAGCGGCGAGGGGCACGTCATCGAGAGGATGGCCGGGGCTGGCTGAGGCGGGCGTCGTGCAGAGGGTAGGGGCAGCTGGCTGCGTCAGCCAATCGCGACAGAATTCCTCCCCGAGCTCATCCGCAAGCTCATCCGCTGGAGGCAAATTCTCATCTGCCGCGTCCTCCTCCTCCTCCTCCTCCCCCTCCCCCTCCTCCAACGGAAGATAATCTTCCAAATCCTTCTCAACCACCTCCTCCGCCCCAGCACAGGCGGCGACAGCAGCACCCGTGAATGTGTAGGCACTAGCCGCTCGCACATGCTTACAGAGGCATGGAGAGCTGAGAAATCGGGGGGATGTGCACTCCGCATACGTCAGCGGAAGGACTGTTGCCGCGTAAAATGTTTCAGGCGAAGACTGCGATGGCAGCAGGAGCGGTGGGGCGGCACAGTCTGGTGGCGAGGAGTTGCGCCTTCGCTCGGTCCCACGCACGAGCCCTCAAGGTGTTGGGTAGGACTTTTCGGCAATCAGAACGTCGAGGCAGGCACGTCTTCAGGTCTTGATACCGGAAAGTGAATACGATTTGAAGGAGTTCTCGAGGTGGTTGTTGGTGTTGAGATAAGCCGAAGGGGAATACCAGTGAAAATCGAGGCGGCAATGCGGCCAGACCAGCTCCTGGATGAGAGCATCGCGTCAGTGAGCCAGTACGAGTGCAAGTATTCGCAATAGTCGATGCCCCGCTGGACGATACGCTCGACCCGACTGCCGGCCTGTTGGGAGTTCTAAAATTTCTGAGAGACGGCGATGGCGATAGATGAATCGTTCGATCTAAGCAACCAACTGTATTTCGAGAATGATGCACCCCTTACCATGTAGTCCTCCTTGAGCTCCATCACTGTTGGGACAATCTTTTCTCGTCCTCCTCATTCTTCAACCTGAAAAATCCGGAGAAAGATGTGCCTAGTTAGGATTTAAGTTTGTATTGCTCTGGGGCTGGAGCAACAGAATGTCCTCTCATTTTTACCTCACTGAAGTATCCCGATTTCACCCCCCAACCATAGCCCGACCCCCCCCGACCACAGAGTCACCACGAGCTCCCAGGAGCTTCACTAGATGATTTTTCCACTACTGCGGGACGTGAAACATGCAGAGGAGGAGTATTTGGTAGGCCACACCGAAAGGAGCACATTCCGCTTTTTGGTGTCCGTGTCAGTCATGGGGGGACCTGTGAAATTTCAAACGGGAATCGGAATCAGTCAGAAACAAATCTTCAGATTGTGAATAGACTTCGGTGTACAGGCATCTGTTGTTGAGCCCTATCAAACGGTACCTTGGGCTTGAACTCGATTGCCCCCTCCTCCCTCTCGAGCATCGTGCGCCAATGCCCCGGAAGGCGTGCAAGGACCTCGCTATCATACACCGCCGCGGTAAATTTAGCTTCGCGGGGTGGGGTAAAATGGAGTAAGGCTGCCTTTATTTTCCTCGTCGATCCCCATCACCATTATTCGCCCTCGGCAAATCCCGAACGTTCCGCCAAGAAGAATAATTTTCTCGTGCCCTAGCCTTTTGGGGGGATGGGGGGGAATCCAAACCAAAAATCAAATCACGTGCAAAAAAATGGTGCAAATAAATGAGGTGAAACACTTTTACCTCCATGCCTCCTCTTGCATTTCCTTTGTGGCAATGCATAGTTCGAATCGCTCATCATCCGGCCTCAGCGCCTGATGGTGAAACACAGCGTCTCGGATATCCTTGTCCCTCACATCCCAATCATCCTACAGGATAATCCATATACGCCTTATGAGACGAGAGCCCCTTCGCCACTTTGACCCTGCTGAAGCGATTCGGCGGCTAAGGACTGAGGCGGGTCTCTGATCCTCTCCTTCCGGCACTGCAGGGAGTGTTCCGGAACCCCCTGCAGCCACTGAATGGGTCGCTCCACGATCTTGCCATCAACAATCGCGTACTCGCCGCCTACCTCAAAGTGGCCGGTGCACTCGCTGAAGTCGTGCGTCACAGACGGTTTCCGGTCCCCTTCACTTGCGCCCTGGCCTTCCGGACAACCCCGGATTGGCACTGAATTGAGCGGATGTAGGTTCCTCCCAGGCCCCCCTTCCGCTCTTACTCTGGTAATTCGAAATCAGCCAAAGGGGGTTGGTTGCTGGAGTCGGAGGAGGGGAGCGGCCACGCGCCTACTGGGTTGAGTCTGGAGCGCAGCTCCCGGTCGCGGTCATCTGGTGAAAGACCTTTAGGCAATTCGAGGCGAGTTGGATAGTTGACAGACGTCTGCAGGGCTGCGAGTGCTTGTATTTGAGCAGCGTTAAGCCGGTACCCGGAGAGGTGGAGCTGTCCTACTTTGCGCATGTGTCGGCGACCGCGAACGGAGGGGGAACACATGTAAACGCCGGCGGCGCGATGGCGTGTTTTCGAACAAAGCCACGGGGAAAGGAGAAACGCACGACGTTGAAAGGCGAAGGCGAGCGGAGTTGGGCTTGCCATTTCGTGCGCCGCTCGCCGTGTTCCAAGGGAGCCGCGGTGTCGGGACGCGTCTCGTCGGCCCGACACAGCGGGTCGGGTGGCCAGACTACACCACCCAACGAGGGAGGACGGCGGCGGTTGCGACCCTGGGCGTCGGTGTACCTGTAGCGCGGTCCGATCATTTTGTTTTTCGGATCGCGCCAGTCATCAAGGACGCGAGACTCCGCCTGTGAGCGAGGGATAATGTGTGTGTGTGGAGAGGGGGGG
>KZ994502.1:0-11287 GCA_003614705.1 Blyttiomyces helicus | reverse complement strand
CAGCGGCCTGTGAACGAGAGTGGGCGGGCGGACGAGGAAAAAAGCGGAACCGACGAGGGGAGCGAAGAGGACAGAGATAGACAAGATGGGGGGTGAGGATCGGAAGGACGGCGGGAGGTTGAGGAGGACCTCTCTCACTAGAAAACAAGTCATGAACAGTGATTTATTAAAACAGAGAGCGGATGAACAGATAGCGGTCGAACGGGCAAATCGGTAAGACGTAGAAACGCGGGAAAGCTCTCCCACGGAAAAAAACAGGAAACTCATATTACAATCACGGCCTTTTGACCCTCGGGTCTGGGGGCACCGATTCATAAAATAGTACAAAGTTGAGGCGGGAAAGATTGGGCGGGGGGAGGGGGGAGAGGGGTCGCACTCGTCCTCTCGCACCAGCGGCGACTCCCTGGTGCCCTTCCCATCAAGCACCACTCCCGAAAGCGGCAGACTTCAGGGAGGGATGCAGTGGTTCACAATGGAAGGGGTTTAGGATGGGGACGTGGGGGAGGCTAGATGAGGTTGTGGGCAGAGTAGAAGGCTTAGCACCAAGAGGCGAAAAGAGATAGACAAGCGGAAGTTCACCGGTTGAACTCACATTCTCGCTTCACCTGTTACTCTCCCGGCTTATCGCTGGGTCGTGGCACAATAGTCATCCCGTCGCTTATTTTCTGTTGAACTTGTCGGTCCTCCTGACAACAGCGAGGGTGGAGGAGGCGAGAAGCGGGTTGTGAAGCCGACAGGACCATGGTGGGCGTGGTGGGCAGGACCCTTATACACGAAATAAAATTCTCATCGAAATATTTTAGAGGAGGCGGGATGGTAAGAGAAGGAAGAAATCACCGTGAAGCCAATCACCTCTCATTGCCTCAACGCCACCATCCCAGGCGCCCGCTCGTTCTCTAGAGTCAAATACTTGCCTTTCCCACCTCGCTTCATCTGCCTCGTAATCGCATACTGAACGAAAATACCAGAGAGTGCCAAGAGCGCGAAGCCTCCAACCTTGATCACCTCCCACTGGTTTCCCGTAAACGTCATCCCATCCCCCCTCAAAGTCGCCAACACAAGGTCGCAAACCCCATTCTGCGACAACCCTTCGATCCCAGCGCAAAAACAGAGCCAGCGACGGATACTGCCCCGAGAATAGTGATAGGCTTCTGGAGGCACATGGTGACGATGACGCCGACTACGCTTAGAGTACGCGCGAACATTCTAGGGCCAAGACCAGAATTGATCCCGGCAATCATGATGAAGGAGAGGATGGCGAGTGCGAGGGCGAACGCCGAAATTTCGTCCGTGGCGTATAGTGCAATCTGCCAAAGCGAGAGGAAGAGCCCATTGGCGAGGAGTCCGATCATCATGATCGTGATAGCGTATATGATGTCAGACGTCGTGGATTCGGAAGGAGTCCTGATACCTTTGCTCACGCTGAGCAGCACATACGGGATAAGCGCTGTAAGGGGGTGGGGTTAATTAAAAGTAATTTTAAGGTGAGGTCAGTCTGCAGGGGGGAGGCTTACCCTCAAACCAGACACCGATAAGGAAGTCGAGAGGCTTGAGAAGCTTGTAGCCTCATAGCCAAGCCGGCCAGCACCATAATCACCAAGATCATGGAGCAAACGTCGAAGACTGAACGTGAAAAAAACAGATGGCGCAAAGTCAGTAATCGCAAGCACATGTCATGGAGGGCAAGATAAAAATTCGGGACTAACTCACGAGACGATCTCCCACTGGGCGTGGTCCAAACAAGGAGTTTAGTCATGGCCTGACTGTCAATTTTTTTGAAGAGATGGTCGCCCTCTGCGGAGTACGAACCAATGTTTTATATAATTATCTACACTGGTGACGTAGTAGCTGCACTGCTGCTAAGCATTATTGACAACATTAAGCCACGTATTGGACTCTAGTGAGTGGGGAAACGAAACAGTTGTTATGAGAATTCCGGTTTCCGTGCGACCAAAGGGTTGTCGACCCTGTGTCCTGAGATCAGGGGTTGTGTTTCGGCATTCCATCCTCAGGAGTTGGTACTCTAAGGATGATTGATCAATGCCTGAGACATTGTGGATCCATGAATTAGACCACATGTACTTTAGAGGAATCACTGTACATCAACTCTGTCCACAATGAAGTGAACAATGGTCATTGTCTAATGGACAACAATACTAAGATTTCTTGGTATTGTTCAGACAGTGGACAACAATACTTATTACTTGGTATTGTCCAAGCAATAGACAACAATACTAATCTCTTAAGTATTTTCCACTAGTTTTAGTATTGTCTTCAACCACTGCTGGTGTTGGCGGCATATTGACCTTTTGCTTTAAGTAGCACCCACCCAACCTGAAGAAAATGGGCACCTTTGATCTCCCGAGCATTCCTCTTCACTTCCTTTCAGCGACTTAAATCACAACAACAGTTCAGTTCAACTCGTTTTTATGCCACCTCTAGATATCCACTCTGAAATCCTATTTACCTTGGCTCCTTCTTGGATCAAGTGAGCCATGCCTCCAAAAATCTTTAACCCACCACATGAAGCCTCCTCTCGTGATGCATCAGCCCTGACGATGAGGGGTCGATGCTGACGTTCAGAAATATCGTCAGGACTGGTGATACTGAGGATGTTGCAATAACTAGCAAGTGCGTGACTTCATGCATCAAGGTAATAATTGCAATGCAAGTATCAGCACCGGGGGCCCGTTTGTGGTCTTTGTGCCACCATGATATCAACTGGTTGAGAATAATCAGATAGGACCAAGGAGGGAGGGTTGATCGTTTTCGCAATGCCTGCACAAACACACAAAGAACAGAGCAGTGAGGAGGGATCACTCACGTCCCCGTACCCAAATATTTTGAATGGTGCCTAATTTGCCGCGCACAACCCATCCCCAGGCCCCAAGCGGCGCACTCGCACCAGGGGTCATCTGGGCAAACCTCTCTGCCGTTGCAAAGTCACTTCGATATCGGACGCAAAGACTGTTGTGATCCGGGTCAATGGCTCCTTGCTGATTACAGTGGAGGGAGCCTGCGCAGCCAGCGTGTCAAAGGAAAGGGTTTGGAAGTGCGAGCTAGTAAGGAACTTGTTCATCCGCTTTACTGCTGCGGCGAGGGGGCTCGTGGAGGCAAACGCATTGCTGTTGCTGACGATTTTGAGGGGCATTGTTGAGGTTGAGGAGGGAATGTGGAAGTTTTGTTTTGTTGTGGAACTCATCTAACAAAACACTCTTGATTTGTCCCGCCAATTTACTTTGGCCCCTCGCTGCCGAGCTCCTTGAATAATACCGCCCATCACCTACAAACAAAACAACGAGGGGCTTTGTGCGGCTTTGTCCTTGAAATTTAAAGACCGCTGACTGACGTTCTGCTTTCTGGGCATACACAATCCCCCTGACCGGCTGCCAACCTGCCATTTGCAGGCTGTGGTGTTAGGGAACACCTGGACTGTGAACACTCCTGATTGGGAGGGGAGGTGTTGTCAGCTATCTCTCTGTTTCGCTTGATGAGCATTTTCGTTTATGTACAAAAAATGGCAAAATACAGAGAACCATCATCCGTAAGCTCCAAGAGCACCTAAGAGGAGGAACCTGCACGCCGAGGTGAAGCCAATTGGCTGAGGAAGAAAAAAACTAACGCAACGGCCTCCTCTGGGTACGTGCATCCACTTGTTGAGCCGGCGAGACAGCCACGCTGATGGAGTAGGAGCCAAACTTGGGAGGGATTCATGCTGCGGCCAATTCGCATGTGACCCTCTTATGGATGGTGCCGGGTTGGGCAGGTCCAGGATCCTTCCATGTGTGGATCATGAGGGCAGTAGGTCCTGAAGCTGCGGTTGAAGCGGGCCAGCATGGGTGTGCTGGAGACGGCGTGCTGGAGGTGCTCCAAGGTGAACTGCTTGCGTTTGGTCCAGACCCAGGGTTTCTTTTACGACTGCAGTTCTGAAAGTGAGTTAGCAATCTGTGAGTAGTTGGCAACGTACGGTAGGAGGTAGTTGGTGAATCCCAGGAAGGTCTGGATGTCCTGGATATGTGCTAGGTTTCCCATTCAAGGATAGTGGCAATTTTGGACAGAGTGATGGAGATGCCGGCGCGCCCGACTTGATGGCCACAGAACTCGACTTCGTCCTTGCCTTGGAGGCCTTTGCTTGGCTTGATGATCAGCTTGTGCTTGAGCAGGATAGCCTGGACTTCTTCGACATGTCTCTTAAGTTCTTCTTCAGTCTTCAAGATGATTAGGATGATGTCGAGGTAGGAGATGACAGACTTATTGTACAGGTTACCGAGGATGGAGTTCATAAAGAATTGGAAGCAGGCCGGGACGTTTGATAGTCCAAACAGCATGACTAGGAACTCAAAGTGGCTGTATCTCGTTCATATTGTTGTGTTCTCGATGGTGTTGTCTGTGACCCGGGTTCCACTGTAGACATCTTGGACATCCACAAGGGAGAGGTATCTGGCTTTGGCTTGTCAGTCGCGCATCTCGAGGAGGCTGGGTAGTGGCGTCTGATACCGCTTGGTGACAGAGTTGAGACCACGATAGTCGAGGTATAGTCGCAAGCTGCCGCGATTTTTCTAAGTGAGTATTATGGGCGCTCCCCATGCTGACCTAGAATGCCATATGCATCCCATTTCCAGGTAGCCATTGATCTGCTTCTTTAAGTTGTGGAGCTCATCTTGGGTGAGTAGGCTACGCGGGTAGAATTTTGGCTGTGCCTCTTCAAGGAGTTGGAGCAAGAAGTTGTGCTTGCCCTGATCAGGCAGGAGTCCGGCGTTCGGCTTGAACAGTGTCTATTAGTCATATTTGTTGTTCAGTTCTGTAGTAAACCGCATACTAATTACTGGGGTCTTTTACGCTTTGGGGTCACCTTCCGAGGGGGAAGTGCCAAACTCTCTTTCGGGGTGTGAGAGGGCGTAAAAGGATGATGATGATTCCCTGCTAGCTGTAGAAAGTGAGGGGATACAGGGGGATTGTATATGGGATCAGGCTTAGCCGATCTATCACGTGACACGTCGGGACTTCTAAAGGCTAAGTCTGACTTTCGCTCTGTCCAGGCGTCCAAGGGCCGCCGTTGTAGAGCAATGCCACAGGGGTTACAAGTTGCCTTGCCGATGAGGATGTCGTCCTGTCCGTTTGTTGTGAAGTCGACTATCGGTTTCAGGTTGATCTGATTGAGGAGCTCCTTCAGAGTGGCGAGACGAGTGGTATGGATTTCAACGATGTTCAGGTTGTCAGGGTTGCACTCTGGGGTGTATTGGAGGACTTATTTGAGTTTATCGACGTGCCATGCGTTGAGGAACTGGTTGGGCTTCATCTCTGTAGTTTCTCGAATGGGAACAAACTGAGGAGGTTCTGGTTCCAAGGGTTCGTCTTCAGGGCTTAAGGCAATGGAGAAGACTTAAGCGCAAGGGTGAGGGCAATGCTATTCTGAATCTGGGAGTAGAGCCGTTTCCCTTCCGCAGAAGACTGGTTGCGAGGGAATGCTAAATTTCAGCTTTTGATGTTCGAATTCGATAGCTGGTCTTGTGGCATGGTGACCCCAAGCAGAGGTCAGGCCTTGGAGCTCCTTAGCTTGAGGGAGGGCAAAGATAACGTCGTATTTGATGGAGGTGATGAGGAAAGGTAGGGCATGAGCTCGGCTACGTTTTTCGAGGCTGGGTCTAGCAGACTGATGGCGGCTTGAGTCACATATGTGGATTGCGTCGATTCACTGCTAGTGGCTAGGTCAATTTGCAGGAGTCGGGAGGACTTGACTTTGGTGAAGCAGTGCTTAATAACAAAGTGGTTGGATAATACAAGTGTGTTCCATCCAGAGTTGATGAGGATTCTTGTGATGTGACCATTGAAGCTGCCATGGATGACAAGAGGATGAGTGATGAGGGGCTCGATAGGTTCCTCAACTAACGGAGTGAGGGTAGTTTTGTCGACTTTATCATTCTCTTGACTTCTGCCGATTCCCTTCTTTTGCACCAGCAAAGTAGGGTTCTTTGCTGGGGCCTTCAAAAATCGGATTTGTTTGTAAGGGGGTCCCATATGGGGTCCCATGACTCATCTGCTCTCTGGGCTCCCATTTGTGCCTGTGAGATCTGCACAGCGCGTTCGTGGTCCAACGTCCCAGTGTGAGGGTTCATCTCAAGGTTGTTGATTTCCAAAGAGTGGTACGACGTGCCCAGGCTCTGGAGATCCGTGTCGCAGGGAAGTTGCTGTAGCTCTGCCTGGAAGGGGTGAAGGGCCCCGTACCAGGTACTACTTCCACCTCCATGTGGGGGTTTCGAAGACGGTGCGAAGCCGATGACATGAGTAGTGCTAACTATGAAGGTAGGGTGCGGAGCTTGACTAAGGCGTATGCGTATTTGGCGTTGCTCCGGGCCAGGTCGCATTCCTCTTGGCTGGGACTGTTGACATCTACGAGGCCGAAGTTCGTGTGGGCGTCAACAGCATACCCGATCTTTTCCAAGATGTCCTAAGCAATTCCGAGTCCTGTAATGGTCATCGGCTTGTGCACAATGGATTGGACAATGGCGGCGCCAAGTGTAGGGTTCTTCACGATTCCAGCCTTGTAATAATTGATTAAGTCAGTGTGCTCGATTGGGGGCTTGCCGTTGTATTGGACCATGAGGCGAGCTTGTTTAAGAAGACTGTGGAACTGGCTGTTGTATTCTTATAAGCTGGATCCACTGCCAAGGCTGGCAAGTTCAAGCTTAACGCCATTGACCACATTTTTGGGGTAGTAATGGTTTGCAAAGGCAGTGATGTTAGTAGCCGCTAGAGGATATCTGGCAGGATGCCATGGAGTACCCGGAGGTGCGCCTGCGGGAGTGGTGATAGGTCTGCTGTATTTCTGCCACTGGTTGGTAACCCATTACTTCCATGATCCAATGAGGAATGTGACGAAAGCGTGGCGGAGGTCTGGGTTGGTGAGAGGGTAGACCGTAGGCGGCGGCGGCTGGTGGCCACCTGGGCTGCGAAGTGGGCTGCATCGTAGCTGGCAATTTGCCTCAGATTCTCCTTACAGTATTTCTCCAGGTGTTCGCTCACGGAGGAGACAACGTTTGCCACCACTTCTACGCTTCCATTGAGGCCATTGTACTTCTCAACCACCTTGGCTTCGCCCTAGTGGATTAGGTTTTGGAGGTCCTCAAAGGGCGTATGGAAGTGGGTCTAGGTAGTCGATTGGGTGATGTTGATCTGGACATTGCCAAGGATACCAGCAAAGGCAGCTTTGATTCTGGCCAAGACAATGGCGTCCACATAGGTTGAGAGATGGATCCAGGTCCACTGGCAACGCTCGTACCCCTTGCACCGGGGGCCAATCTGCCAACGCCCCCAGTTGCTCCAACAGTCGCACTTGCTCCCGGTCCAACTCCAGACATGTTAATAAATGAGTAGGTGGTTGATGCCAAGGCTCCCCGTAGATCCTTGATGGCCCTCAATAGTCCTGACTTGTGTCACGATATCAAAGGTTCTTGTCTTGATGAGTCGCTTACAAACGAAGATAAATGGAGTTGAGGAAGGAATCGAGTGGTGCTACTATGTGATGATCCTACCTAAACTGGTGCTCTATGAGAGCGAGGGGAAAATGGAATAAAATGAGATAAGTTGCAGGTTGCTATAGAGGCGCTGACATGAATAAAGTAGGGGGGTTCTGAAGGCATGGAAGAAGGCAAAGGAAACACAGCAGTTTCGGGAAAAAGGAAGTGTAGGTATGGTTGAGGGGATGGAGTCTGACTCAGGACCACAGGTTGGTCCTTCGTGGCGATGTACAATGTAGATTGCAATTCCAAGGGAGGGCAGTAATTCCCTCACTGGGAGCAAAATGACACCGGGGTCGGAGAGGAATACCACCCTTGAAGTTGGAGATGGAACTAGAACAAAGAAGGTTCCCGCTGTCCACAATATCAAGAACATGTGCTTCCATGCTCTAAGTGAATCCTGCTCATTTATCCCACGTTATAAATGGAGGGAAAAAGGATATGTAGGAGTTGAACAGGGCCTGATGCATCACAGCCACGTCCCCATCTCTCTCGAATTTGGACGGCCACACAAACGGATTGCAGCCATGGGCAAGGCAACACTTGGAAGCCGCTACTTTTGTTCAACTAGGAACAGAGGGAGATCAAAAACATTGTCAACGTGGCCCTCAGGCAAGAACAAGAGTGGTACAACAACTCCTATGACCAAAACCGCAAGCCAATCTTCTACAGAGCCAGAGACCATGTCTTCCTCAATGTCGACGGCATTGCAACTCCTCCAAAAACTTTGCTCCCAGACAAACTCATCACTCGCTGGGTAGGCCTTTTCAAGATCATTGGCCCTGCCTCAACTCTGGATACCTTCAAGCTTGGCATCTTGACTGGCGGCATCAACCAAGACTGGCCGTTCTTCCACCTCAACATCCTGCATCTGTTTGTCCAGCCCATCTCCTCAATCCACCACAACACCGATGTTGTATCCTATTCTGCTCCCATTAACTTTGAAGTTGAAGACAAATGGATCATAGAAAGAATTGTCAACATCAAGGACTTCAGCAAATAACGGAATGGCAGATCCTACGCTAAACATATCCTCAAGGGCTTGGCCACCAGGACAACCAATGGCTCAAACTTGACAACATGAAAAACACTAAGGTGTACGAGAACAAGATCAACAAATAGGCTAGCCATTTCTCCTCCATGCTCCTTTAGAAAGTACTCCATCACTCCTGCCCGATGTCCTGAACCACAAAACGCAAGCGACTCCCATCTGTGACCTCACCATCGAAATGACTGCCCACTCAGCCAGGTCTTAACTCATCCAACCCTTTGGAAGATTCCTGCGTCTGATTGTACCAGTATAGTCCAATTTGATAAGTTGTTGTTTAAGTGTTCTTGTCTGCTTCTTTTCGTATCCTTTTTTGGGAGTGCTGATTGTGAGTCATCGCAAGAGGAGCAGGCACCTTAGAACTGATCTCGCAATACGTCACAAGAGGAAGAGAACAAGCCCCAGTGCACAACTGTTGACCGTTTAGGCTCAACGTGCCCCTGGATGTAAGTGTTGCTGACCCAGGAATAAAGGTGGGCTATATGTTGCAGAGCTGCCAGCACCTCAGAACTGAGCTCTCAATAAGTCTGGAGAGGGCCCAGAAAACCCTAGGACAACCTGAGATGCTTGCTTTGCGGAGACAGCCCACAGCTCCCCTGGAAGTATTTCTCAGGCCAACCCGGAGATCAACCGTGTGCAGTATGTCGCAAGAGGGAAGATGGGCAACCCTAGGCTGACCGGAGAGCTTGCTTCTTGCTCATGGCAGCCGACGACACCCCCAAAAGTATAGCTTGTTCCCATCTGGCAAACCACCAGGCACAATGCTTTGCAAGAGGGTTGACGGATAACCGTATAGCTGGTTTTGATGTGTTGCAAGAAGGGAGACAGAGCCTCTTATCAACCATGCAAGATGCATTGCAAGAGGGTGGAATGGATTGCCCTATAACCGTGGGCAATGGGATGCAAGAGGAAGGAACAGATAGCCCTGTCACTGTCTTCTTCCCTCCTTTGTACAGAGCTTCTGAATCCTCTCCAAATATCTTAGCTCAAATCTTGTAGGATAGGCTGCCTCCTCCTCCTCCACCAAGCCATTGCTCCTCCTCGAAGTCGTTTTGTCTCCTCCTCAATTCGCAAACAACTCTCCACTCCTCTGAATCTTCAATTCCTGTTGGCTTCAAGTTAGATTCCCCTATTCTCTTCACCAGCCTTGGAACCTGAGGTGGGTAAGGTGAATCGCGCCCTTGTTGAGTCGTTTGTATCCTTTTCCCCCCTCACTATTAGTGTGGAAGTAGAGATTAGGACTGCCTCAGAGTATGGAGACAAGCAGATGTGAGATTGCTGATGGGAGGACCCTTCTTTGTTCCTGGCCCACCTTTCAGACTTCACGGTGTGTTAATCTCTAGCCTCACTGTGACTTTCCTCTGACTGGAAGATTCTGGCGTATTCCTTAGAATCCCCCATCTACAATGTACGTAGAGACGACAACCATCCTGTGGTCCTTAGTCAGACTCTTTCCCCTCAATCACATCTTCACTTCCTTCCCTCACTGATGTGGTTCCTGCGTAAATGCTTTCGTCCCTTTGATACTTTCAACAATCCAACAACTCCTCTCGCGTCAACTTCAACTTAGCCGTTATTTCCTAGTTTCCCCCTTGCTGTCATAGAGTGCCAATTTACATCTCATTGGTAGATGCCCTTGACTTATCAGAATCTTGTTTGTGACGCGGGTGAGATCGCCTGCTGGTGGCGCGTTGCACGTTATCAGCACCTCCTTGGTGTCCCCCTTAATCCACCCCTCCACGGGCACGCAAGATCAGGTGCTGGATGGGCTGGGGCGCTACTCCTTCAGAAAGATGATTTGGCGGTGCATGCCTGAGTTCGTAATTGATATGCTGGCATATGGAATTTTAGTGATACAATCAACACCTGGACCTGAGCATGATGAGTATAATAACCTTTGCGCCAAGACGTATATGGGGGAGAGCGTTGCTATCTGTCAGGTAGGTGTCTATTTGGGTCCACAGCATTTCTGTGTGCCTGATGGGGCCTTTCAGACTTCACCTTGCGCGCTGGCTGCATGTGCATGACTCCCTTGAAGAGGCCTTTGATTGCCAGAAGATTAGAGATGGAGAGTCCTGCACCTGTGATTGTTGAGGCAATGGTGGAGCCGTCACTCTTGTCCGTGCCTGCGGCTATACTGTCCTCCGCGAGGCTGGGAAAGAAGTTCATCAGAGTTATAAGGCTCAGCGGTAGGAGATCTACACCTCAAGCATGACACCAGCAAAAGAAGGTTGCCCACCAGCTGCTGTACAGATTGATGTTGTTGTCTGGGCGTTGGAGATCCAGAAACTACGCGGCCGCTGCCGAAAGTTCTCCCAGGCCCATTTGTCGGAAGCCCTCATGCAACGGACCACTGCCAGGGCGGGGCGAAAAGTCCTCACATCCCCGGGAGACCATGCAGCATGAAGAGATCTGGGTGGGGAGCGAGTAATATGGGCTGCTTCATCGATACTCAGTGTCAGGGGCAGCAGGCTTGATGTTGGAGTCTCAAGGGTGTGAACTTGAAGGCTGGACTTGAATAGGGAGTTGCCTAGGTGCAAGCAGCAGGAGGCAGGGAGAGAAGAGGAGTAGAAGGGGTCTAGACTGGGAAGGAGCTTGGAGGCAGGACTGGATTGTATTGCCCAGGACTGGTGTTGATCAGGATGCTTTACAATGGGAGGGATACATGGGTCCATTTATAGGGGAAGCTTGGGGCTGTGCTGGGTGTGGGGCAGTGCTAGGG
>KZ994501.1:0-11290 GCA_003614705.1 Blyttiomyces helicus | reverse complement strand
GGGGCGGCGGAGAGTCCATCTTCTTGCACCCGCCCCCCTGGGGAACAATAACGGCGTCGTAAGGGGTCTTCCCCTCTTCTCATGGGATGATCGGGGATTGCGGCCGGCGAGCTGTGAACAAGAAAGATACAAAGACTCGAAATGTGGTATGGGGGGCAGGGGATGGGAAGGCGACAAGTCCTCGGTGAAGGAGGTGAGAAGGTGGAGACGACGGAGACGAAACGACATGGAAGAGAAAGGTCTACTCTGTCAAACTCCCCGCAACTCATCGGCGGCATTCCCTTTGTGTGCGATATCAGCATATCAAGAAACCGTTTTTGATTCTACAATCACTTTAGCGAGAAACGTACGAAGAATGATACCCAAGTCGACGAAATAATCAAAGATGCCGCAGAGGTGTCCGGATCGTGGCCCCTCCCTCGCCATGGCCGATGAGCGCTTTCGCTCTCTCACACAATCGTCGTACCTTGATTGTTGCGGCAGGAGGTTGAAGATGGGGGTCGATGGGAGTGGAGGATGGAAAAATGCGGTAGTCGAGCACGATGGGCGAGGTTCTTGGGGTGCACAATTCTTTGGAGAGAAGACAGGTGCGGGCGATGGGAATGGGAGTGAGGATAAGAAAGAACAACGTGGCTATAAAAAGGGGACGAGAAGAAACTGCACATGACCAAAACCTAGCAAATCACATCTAGTTGTCGGGTTTGAACCGAACATCGGGTAACACCCGAGGGTCGGATCATCATCTGATCCCATGAACGCTAATGGCCAGCAAGCTTTGGTCCAGAGCAGCGACCCACACCGGACGCGGCGCCAGGCCCGCCACCGCGCCGCTGTGTGCAGGGTTTTCTCCAGTCCAGGGACCTCACGCCCGCGGACCCGATCAACTCCATAGGAGGAGCGAACCCGGAAATGATGCTCCTTGGTCAACAGCAGTAACCAAACAACGAGCTCTTTAACCGCAGATGTTGTCCGGCCGTGGCATATATTCTCGGGAATCGAAATCACTACTACGCATTACGCAAACCGCACACATCTCAGGAGAAGCAGTTGGTTTTCTCGTGTTTTCCTTCTCGTCGCCATGTCGGAACACCCCAAATATCCTCTCCAAAGCCCCATTGCACTTTCACTCGGTCTCGCTCAGCCTCAGATTTGCACATACAGCCACCGACGAGCCCACCGAGGAAGGCGAGCACACTCCATTATGCGGGTCAACAGGGATTCACTGCGTTCGCAGAGCTCAACCCCGTTAGCGTCACAGCTCCTCAAGGAGGGAGAGTGCTCGTGCCGAAGATGCCACCGCGGGCCTTCCTTGCGAACGGGCGGATTATCAAATAACTACCGTCTCCTGCCGCATCAAACCTAGGCTCGCAATTTACGAGCTTCCGCCTTCTGCATCATCAGGTCCATATCAGATTGCAGAGTGCTGTTTTCCGCCTTCAATGCGAGATTCTGACGAGCCTGCAGGAATATTGCATGGTAATGCGTAGCGATTGGCAATCGGACGGAGGCAAGATATTTCGAAATGGCCGGCATAGTAAATGAATCAGTAAAAAAAACCAACCCTCGCAGAAGATGAGCTGACAATCGAGGCGGAGCTCAAGTGGTTCCAAAAGCTCATCTTGTGTCGCAGGGCAGCTCTTGCACGCGGCCAGATGGGATGGCCAGAGCGAGCGGTGAGACTCGCAGCTCCATGCCAAAAACAATAACGTCTGAAATGATGGCTCATGAGCTTTTGAGAGCTTTGGCCAGATACGACTCGGGAAAAAGCAAAAGAGAGCTGTACCGATACTTTGCGAATGAATTTAGGGTATATCAAGCGAGACGTCGAGGCCACAGCGCACGAAGGAGGTGCCGCTACGTGGGAGAGTTAGTCATCGAGGCCATAGCGCACGATGGAGGTCCCATTACAAGTGCGAGGATTAGACTTTGCATCGCTCACGTTTTACAAACGTCCGGGCGGAGGACATCAAGATGGAAGCCCTGGTCGAGGCGTCGAAGGTCCTAGCGGTGGGGTTTTTTAAAGTCAGGCATTTTGAACGGCTTGAGCATGTAATTGACTACAAGGTTTCCAGCTCAGAACTCCGAAGAGAAGTTCTCCGCACGTGCCCGGTCTTGAAGTAATTGGCTCTAGAGTCGTTTCGCCTCCTGGGATCTTGAGCCCTCCTTTCCCTCAAAAGTCGATACCAAACCAGACCAGCTTCTCGAGGATGCATTGTACAGCAAGTACAGCGGCATCTTGTCGAGCACTGATGGGCTCGTCGTCCCAGGCGACATGAACATCGGCCTCATCCTTCCGCGACTGCCTTTTGAGAACTCTCCTGGGAGTTGGGATCGCGATTTTGGTCCTTGAGTGGGTATGCCGAGTTTTACCTGCACGGCCTCCGCTTTAACTCGAACCACGCCGACCCACGCCGACCCACCAAGACCTCGTCGTGGACCTATCCGCGAACACCAACTGCGAGCCGTGTCCGTACGGCGGCGAGGGCTACGGCTCCAAGGTTTATGCTGACTTATTATTTTTGTAATTCCGCGGTCCCGGCTATCCAACTGACCAACGGTTATTTTTCCATGTGCAAACCAGTAGCCATCCGATGGAAACATGTGAGATTTCTCCATCGTCGTGCATATGTATTCGGGACCACAGGGCCATCAGGCTGCAAACCGGAATTCCTCATTGCCCAAAGTTGCCGGTACACCTTTTCCTCCATCGTCATATCGTCATACCAATCTTCCGACCAGGATCAATAGCCCCCCGAAGCGGACCCACTGGATGGCCACTACCGCAGATTCTGGGGAATGAAAGAGGTATGGGACCGGGGGGAAGGCAGCAACGCACCTCCCGCATCAGGGTAGTTTAAATTTGGAAGCTTCAAGGTGGGGCTGTACTGCTGCCGCTCCGTCAGCATGTGATCCAAAAACCGTCGTCAACGAACGAATATCCGATGCCAACGAACGTCCGCGGTTGAGTCGAATGGCATCGAGCAGCAAAGTCGATCAGCAGCGCCACGGCACCTCTACAATTCGAAGTGCAGGTTCAGGTTCAAGTTCATGATCGCTCGAGTTCAGCAGGGCAGTGGGGTGGAGCGGAAACGGAATCCTCACTCAGGTGAATCAGTGCGCGAGAAATGGTTTGCGCGCGTCTCACTCATCTCTTCGAAATATTTGAGATGAGTCTTCATCATCCGCCGCTTCGTCGACGCCCTGTCGCACCACGATCGCTCCAACGCGGGGTACGAAACACCAACAGCTGCAAAACCCCTCCACTACTCCCCCCCTCCCTCCCTCCTCTCTCCTATCCTCTTGTCCTCATGCCCCGCGCTTCCACTCCCCTCTTTCGCCCCGCTCGCCTTCTGCTCCTCGGCCCGCCCGCCTGCACGGAGGCCGCTTGTTGGTTCGTTCTCAAAGTTTCATGATTTCCACGGAGAATTGAGCGGCGTCGGCACCTCCGCTCCCTATTCCTCCATCCTCCGAATCGTTCGCCCGTCCGTTTGACGTCCACCCTCCGGGTCACTCGCGGAAACTTAGTGGGTGGGAAAGTCTATCGGTCCTTCGTTTTAAAGCTTTTTTCTCAATCAGCGGGGTCCCACGCCGAAGCCGCTCTGATACCACCATGAAGGCGGAGGCGTCCGCCCCACGCTCCATACGCAGTCGCTCGCGCATCAGAGACGACGGCAACGCCTCCACTGCCCCAGACCTCCGCGGTGGGACCGACGGTGACGGCAAATCGTCGCAAACCAGCAGCCTCAAAAAAACAGCTAGGGCCTACAGCGTGCCGGATCTGGAGATGAGGGCGACCACCTTGGCGATGGTTTTGGGCGACCGTGTCCCGGATGGTACGTTGCCGCATCGCCCATAAGTAGCATGAGCTGCCATCGTGGCATTTCTCTCTAGCTCACCTCCCGCTTTGTAACACTCAGATGACACTCCGCGTGCCGTGTTTGTCTACCACTACGATCACTCCGATTACAACTTCTGGTGGCCTGCTATTGTAGGTTTTTGCTTGATTGCCGATATAGATAGTCCTCCCTCGCCCAGACCCGAATTAATTTACTCGTCAGACCTAACGCTGTTCTGATCTTCACTGAAATTAATTCAGATTATCCCGAAAAGCGAGGAGAACTTCGCGCAATCGAGCTGGTTTAAACAATCGATATTGATGCCTCCGTCGGGTTCCGATCATCGGCTCGCTGCGTACATGGAAGAAACTTCATAGTTAGTCCCTGGCTTAGGGTACCGTCGCCGTAACATGATCAGGCTCGACCACCGTGGTGACCGTCCTTTCTCACCACTCACTCCTCCTCCACGACCACTTCCCCTCACAGCGCGTTCATTCCTGTGGATGAGATACGTCTTTTCGATCCCGCCAAAGAGCCTTACATCTTTTTCGTCGATCGCCGGCTTTCATTCGGACATTGCGGTGAAGCGCGCGCTCGCGTTCTTTAATGGGGAGCCGATCCCGAACTGGAAGTTCTGGCCCCGGCCCGGAAACGCGAATGGCCCCAGGCGCCCGCCTCGCGCGTCTACGGCGACGCCAATGGGCGATAAGCTCACGTTGAGGCGCTCGCGCGGCAAAATTTCGCGCAACCGGGCCGAGGACGACGAGGAATAAAGGGACAACGCGCCTGCGGAGGATGGAGCGGCGGTCGAGCCTACAGAGATTTCTTTCGTGGAGCAGGGAGAGGTTGCGGCGAATCCTTCGCTCCAGTCTATTCCCGATGCGGCCGAGTCTCCGTAGACATCGGCGAAGCACCCTCCGGCGCCCGTTCCCGCCCCGTCCGCCGTCGCACCCTTGACTCGATCACCGCTCCCACCCCTACTACCACCCACGCCCCCCTCTCCCTCTCCACTCCTAGAATTGCACCTTCCCGCTCCGTCTCCACGGCGTCGACGGTCCTCACGCTCGTGCAGACAATCTTAACGCTCCGCCGTGATGTTAGGATAAAAGGAGGTGGGGCTGCAAGCCGCGGAGCGCGAGCTCAAAAGGCGCGACGACGAGATCGAGGCTATCCGCCGCGACATTCCTCTGGGTGTTGAAAAGCTGCAGGATGACCTCGCCGAGGACGCGCGCGCTCACAATCGCTTAGTTAATGAGAAAGAGGAGCAGCAGCTCCGAAAACTGTAGTAGGATTTTTTCCACATGGTCATAAATGACCCTTTGGAAATCGCGGCGCCCGACGCAGGCTGTGGGGATGCTGCACTGGAGCTCGAGACGCAGTACATAGCGCTGGTGGTCAGTAACGCGGAGCCTGAGGTCGATATCGGCTCTTCACTCGAGACGGATGATAGCGGCGCAGCGCTCGAGCTTTCTGGAACGAACGCGGCCGCCGCGCCTACTGAACATGAGCTTGAGATGCAGAATTTGGCGCTGGTGGTCAGGAACGCGGAGCCCGAGGTCGACATTGGCTCTTCACCCGAGACGGATTATACCGCCGCAACGCTCGAGCTTTCTGGAACGAACGCGGCCGCCGCGCCCGCGGGGAACGCCGCCGTAGAATCTTTGAGGACGATACCGATGAAGACATCGATTCTGACCTAAGGCAGGCGATTGCTGAAATGGAGCTGCTCAAAGCGTCCCCGGTTATGTATTCGTCGCTCTCCACTCAGCTGATGTCGGCGAAAGTCGAAGCGGCTGTGAATGCGAGGCTCTACGCGGCTGGGAAGGCGATGGTGGCTCAAAAGTCCGTCGCGAATGAGAATCCGACCGCGAAGGTGAGGCAGGCCGCTACGGAGGTGAAGGCTATCGAAGATAGAGAGGAAAATGTCGTTGTTGAGGGGAGAAGGCGGGGCACATTACTCGGGAGGTCGAGGGAGAGTCCGCCGACGAAGAGGCCGAGTCGGATCCCGTCGAGGTGGGTCATCATCTGGATCGAAGGGGACTGCGTCCCCGGGTATCCTTCGAATTGCCTCTCTCGTTGGCGCCTTCTGACAGCGGTTGTACATCCCAGATGCCCAAGAAGCGGGGACATCCTACGAAGAGGAGGAAGCAGGCCGTCGCTGAGGGAGATGAGGCGAAGCCCGTCCTTAAGGAGGTGGAGGGAGAGGATGTCAGCAAGAAAGCGAAGTCTGATGTCGTCGAGGCGGTGAGTATCATCGAGGTGACGGGTAATTCCCGGGCATCCTTCTTTCTGCCTCTCTCGTCAGAGCCCTCTAATCACACCCGTATATCTCAGAAGCTCAAGAGGCGCGGCCGGTCCCCGAGGAGGACGCATCACGTGGTTGCTGAGGAAGCGGAGGCGGAGCCCTCTGGTAAGGAGGTCGAGGGAGAGCCGAAGGAGGCAGAGTCGGATATCGCCGAGAAGTTTAGGCGATCGAAAGCTGTAGTAAAGACTCCGGCCCTCGGTATCTCTTGATGTGCGTCCTTGTCGGCACTTTCGGACTAACTAGGTACTTCCCCAGGTGACTAAGAGGCGCGGACGGCTCCCGAAGAAGAAGGAGCAGGCGGCTGCTAAGGAAGCGGAGGCGGAGACCGTCACTGACGAGGTCGAGCGAGAGCCGGTCGATCAGGAGGCAGAGTCGGATATCGCCGAGAAGGTGGGTCATGATTCAGATCGAACGCTTGACGTAGACTCCGTCCCTCGGTATCCCTTGATTTGCCTCCTCGTCCATACTCTCGGACTAACCATTTACATCCCCAGGCGCCGAAGAAGCGCGGACGCCCCGCGAAGAGTGCTGCGGACAGCGCCGCTGGCGCCGACTCCATGCCGCCGACGAAGAGGGCGAAGACCCAGAAGTCTCCTTCTGTCGAACAGGACCAGGAATCGGGACCCCGAAGGACGGCGAATGAAGATATCGTCTCGAAGATTCCGTCGATCATTGTAGGTAGACGTCTTCTCATCTTTCCTAAAAGATCCACTCGAGGGGCTTTTAAAAATCAGTCGGCTTAACCGCCCTGATTCCTCTTCTCAGCCTGAATCTTAACAGCAACAAGATCTTGAGCTGCTCGGTCCGCTTTTGCATACCCTTCGCTGATAGCTTCATACTTGTGTCGAGGGGGGGGGGAGTAGTGGAGGGGTTTTGCAGCTGTTGGTGTTTCGTACCCCGCGTTGGAGCGGGGGGAGAATGCTAAACGGGGGGCGTGCTCGGAATTCGAGGAAGAGTGAGGGCGAGTGCTTGAGCTCGGGGTATTTCTGGTCTACGTCGCGGTGGAAGATGTATCTGCTATCCTTGCTTATGAATCTCACATATGATGTTCCATCTCTTTTGTCGGTTCCGGCTCATTTCGATTTCCTCAAGTCTAAGGTGTCTGGGGGGGAGGGGGGGGGGGGGGAATGAATGATTCACAATACATTCCTGTTTCCTGATCTCTCGTCCTTACATGATGGTCGCCGCGGAGTACTGATTGCCTTGAGCTTCACGTCAGGCTATTAGCCCCGACACACACCAATCGCTTCAAATTCTGCTAGGGTTACTCCCCTTCCCCCACCTTTGAACTCTCCTCAATCTGCTCCATTCCAATGTCCCATCTGCGCTCCTCCCCTAAGACTCCCTTTCCAACCCGTTCACCGGCGAGGATAATGCCTTGTCCAAAGTAGAGCAATTATCTGACAATTTATCATGATTCCACACGCATGCTGATGTGAACCGGTTGAGACATATCGAGATAGGAGGATGCGAGGTGTGAGGAAGGCCACAAGCACCTTCATCCGGAGAGCAGGCGCAACAGCGCAAGCCGGCGGCGCGGGACTTGGTCGATTCTTCGCGTCCAATCCTTCAACGCCCTTCCGTAGTTCCCAATCGCATTTCACATCACCACCAAATCAAATGCGAGTACGAAGCCATTATCGAGACCCAGCGCATGGGTACTGCGGAGCTAGAACCGCTCCGCGGGAAGCTTTCCATCTTCCGCTGTCAGACCGCCGCAGACCTTGACGTCGTACGGGCAGAGGCCGCGCGCGCTGATGATCAGAGGGTGCGGGAGATTTGCGAGCGAGAACATCGGCTGGCTTTTATGTAAGAGGAGCTGGAACGAGTGCGGCGGGCGCAGGAGAGCTTGGCTGAGGATCTGAAGCGGAGAGATGAGGGAAATGAGTGTGGAGAGGGAGCGCGGATGGGATTTCGTGCACTGTGATCGGGTTACCTTTATTTCCCAGATCTTTAACAGGATATGCACGGGCGAAGCGTCACAGGAACAAGGACGGGGACAGCCAGTCGGCACCTGAGGTGGAAGAAATCAAAGCTTCCACATCGAACATATTTGGACCTTCTATTCCAGACCTCGACTTACCGCTCCGAATCTGTTTCCATTCGTATGTCATCTTATTTTTTGGAATCTTATTCTTGCCGCTTGGCGGCTTCCCACCTGGGTCATATCGCATTCTGTTTGATTCCAAAATTAACTCGCCATGAAAGTACGGAGGAAGAGCCAGAGGACAGGTGGCAGCATCGGCACGTAAAGCAGCGCGAACCATGAGAAGATGAAGTAGATAGGTACTTTGTCAAAAAAATGGCACCCTGCTCCCCTCCTAAATCACACCAATATTCCCAAAAAAGGAAATGAATCCCTAAAAGAAAATGCTGTGGATACCCTCAACCTCTCAAGACGGTACGACGACGAAGAGAAGCAGAGAATTTATGGAATTGAGCTTGATGGGGGTTGTCTCAGAGTACCATTCCTGCCCGCCGGAAGCCACTGCGTGGGAGGATGTCGGGACATTGGTGTACGACCCATATTTGCGGAGGGCCCACTCGCCAGCTCCCACCAGACGGCCGTCCGGTGCTTTCTTGAGGGTGGCTGGGGAAAATGAAGGCGGGTTGAATAGGGGATTGGGATGTTCCCAAAGTCACAAATTCGTGCGTGTCGTCTTGTATTTCATAATCGTGCCTGTGATGCTCTTGTTGGGTTTGCTGATTTGGTCCCGTTTGCGGGGGTGAATGTTTCCGGGCAGCGGGGGGGCATGAAGTCGGAGGGGGAGTAAGCGATGCGGCTGAACGCGGTCCAGATGCAGGCCAATCGGGAATGCCGTATCCATCCCTTCTCGAGGCGGCCGTTGATCTGCGTTCTCAGCTCGTTGAGCTCGTCCGCGGACGAAGCGGGTGGAACTTTGGCTGGGCGTCCTCTAAGAGTTTGAGCACGAAGTTTTGCTTGCCCCGGTCGGGCGGAAGACCCGCGTTGGGCTGGAACAGTGTAGTCTTGTCGTACTTCTCGATCAGCTGCCTGAGGAAGCTGTCCTGCCCGTTTGTCCCAGAGTCGACTGTCTGGACGTTTCACGTTGATCTGGTTGAGGAGCTTCTTCGGGGTAGCGAGTCGCGTGGGGTGGATTTCTATGACCCATCGGTCCGTTCAGTTTCGCGTTGTCACCAGCTCTGCACGCATGGGGAGCACCAATTATCCTCGCAAAGAAGAGGAAACGGCGGCGTAACTGTGCCTCGAATATTGTCGTCTCCACTTGGTCACTTAGTAACATTGGATACCCTACCAAGCCTCCTCGAAATGCAAGACCGACTGGCCTAAGCCAAGTATTTTACCCTCGTGGCAGTCAAGGATGCCCATCATCAGATACGGGTCGCAGACAATACCATCAAGAAGACAGGTTCCGGACTAGATACGGCCACTTCCAGTTCCTGCTTATGCCTTTCCGGCTGTCAAACGCTCCAACTTGCTTCCAGCAATTCATGAACTCCATCCTCGGTCATCTGTACAATAAGTTCGTCATCTTCGATCTTGACTACATCCCAATCTACATGAAGACCGAATTGGAGCACTAGCGGTACATCAAAGACGTCCTGGCAATCCAGTTCCAGCACTCACATTCAAGCCAAGCGAATGTCTCTTGGCCGATAAAGAAGTCGAGTTCTGCTGTCATCAAGCCGGCAAGACAGCCTCTCCAATGCTCTGTCCAAAACTGCCACAGCCCTCGAATAGCATGTACCCGGGAGCCCCCATGACATCCCATCGATCCACGGATTCACCAACTACCTCCCGCACCACGTCAACAAATGCTCGGAGATTACCTGCCCGCTTTCAGAATCGTAGTTGGAGAAGGCATGGGTCTGGACCAAGCGAGAACTCCTCCATCATGCCGTCTCCAGCAAGCTGGTACTAGCTTGTTCTGATCCAAGCCTCAAGACCTATGGTGTTTCTGATACCTCCAACTAGAGCATACACAGATGGGTTGCTCAGCGTGCCAAATTTGACAACCTGGTCCCTACACTGCTCCGGAGTAAAATCAGAAACCTGATGAACCTCCGTCGACTTTGACCAATCTTGTACTTCAGCCAGAAGATGAAGCTGCCAGAATCGAACTTTGCAGAACATGAGAAGGAGTTGCTAGCCGTTGTCAAACTCCTGGAAGCCAACCGCCAAGAGCTCATCAGCATTTCCTTTTGAGCCTTCACAGATCATAAATCCCTCATCATCCTGAGCACTCAGCTAAAGCTCAGCCGCCAACAAGCTGGCTGGATTGAAGAACTTCAGGAAACAACTTCACCATCGAGTACCTGCCAGGCCGATTGGACACAGTCGCAGATCTCCTTTCCCGCACGCCGCAGTAAGCCCTGAAGTGCACCAAGTGCCAGGAACTGATTGAAGTCCTTGTCATCACCCCAGTCATCTCAGAAATTGATGCACGTCCAGTCAACAAGCTAGCAGATAACTTCACTGATACAGGGAAGGTAGCAGCGTGGCTCGAGGATCAAACACACTTGAAATGGAAGCACAACTAGCTGATGTCACAAACAAGGCCTTGAGACTGAGTGACCTCCCAAAGTTGAAGTTTAATGGCAACTTCCCCTACTCCGACAGATAACCCTACAATCCAGAGGTTATGTGTGGATTGATTTTGGAGCAATGACATGATCAAATCACTAGCCGTGGCCACCAGGGCCCAAAAAAGACCACCAAGAAAATTGTCACAAAATACAACTGCCTGTCAATGTTCTCAGAGATCAAACAGTACATCAACAGCTCTCTCAAAACTTCAAGGAACCCAGGCAGAACTTCGCCTTCCTCCATCCTCTCTCTGTTCCTCACACCTGCTGGGAAATGATCAGATTTGACGCCTTCACAATGCGCTTATCCTTCCAACCCCAATGCAAGTTGTTTGACTGCTGTTTCTGTCAGGAGCAGCAGGCTTGATGTTGGAGTCTCGAGGGTGTGAAGTTGATGGCTGTACTTGAAGAGGGAGTTGCCTAGGTGCAAGCAACAGGAGGCAGGGAGAGAAGAGGAGTAGAAGGGGTCTAGACTGGGAAGGAGCTTGGAGGCAGGACTGGATTGTATTGCCCAGGACTGGTGTTGATCAGGATGCTTTACAATTGGAGGGATACATGGGTCTCTTTATAGGCGAAGCTTGGG
>KZ994500.1:0-11290 GCA_003614705.1 Blyttiomyces helicus | reverse complement strand
CCCTTTTAACATTTGTGTTTAAACCCCCCCCCCCCCCCCCGAGCCAACGGATCAATTACGACTTTGGCTCAGAACTCCTGTACTTTGTGCGAGACGATGGTGCTGGTCAGACCATGGCCTTTGAGGAAGGTGCGGACCGCCAGGTACAGACAGTGAGCCAAGGCGAGAGTGCATCGGGGGTGGAGCCAAGTTGAGAACAAGCAGGCTGATAGCTGCAACGACCGGATGTGTGGTCGTCGTTCAGCCATTCCCACCTCAAAAGGACCCGATATTTAAGCCCCCCTCCACTCCGCTCACAGCCTCCCGATTTCCGAGCTGCGCACCATCACCTCCCCGACAGACCCTGATACATACCACCTGGAGCGGCTCCCGATCGAGATTGTGCCCTCCTGTGCCGGTGGTCACGGCGTCGACCGCACTGCCGGGCGGCCTCCCGGAGCGAGCCGAAGGGAAGCCGCCGCTGCTGCCCATCGCAGCGACAAGGTGTATCCTAGGGCCACTCGACGAAAGCATAAAGTTGAAAGAATTGAGGGTAGGATTGAGGAGGAGATGGTACGTTTGGGAGAGGCTGATTATGGTTAGGCGTATCGAGGGGCAATCTAGGGAGCAGAGAAGGGGGGTCGCAAGGCCGCTCCATCAATCAAAGCCTGCTCAAATGTTCCCAGTACGCAGTCTGCGCCCTAATCGACGATTTCGAAATCTTCCGCACATAGCTAAGAAGGTTCGATGGTCTCACTGAAACCCAGCGGAAGGACTTGATGCGGGTCGTCTCTCGCAACGCACGCATCACACGAGCTGCGGTGCATCGATTCGGCAGGCCCGACGCAAATGGCAGTGAATTGTCACGGGTAGCGGGGAATCAGCAAGCCGACACTTTCTCGATGGGGTATTCAACCTCGTATGTGACGTCATGGTCCGACGCGGACGGGGAAGATAGCGATGATGATAATGACCGGAAAGGCATGGGCGGGGGAGGCGGCGGCGGCGGATATACATGGGGCCCAGCCAGTCGAAGATCGTCTGCGGCGTTCGATGGTGAGTTTTTGGCGCTGGGCATCCGGTGCTGACCAGAAGGTCCACAGATGCGGGCTCTAAAATTATCTCTGCCTGGATCGATGCAAATTTGGCTGCATCGCAACCTCCCCCCCTCTTCGATCATTCCAACTGTTTGCCTATAAGCATCGAGGTCACCTCAGAGCTCTATAGTCATGCGATTGCATACGAAGGCGTCTGTGGTGCCATCCCTAACCCCCGCACAGAAATATAGTCAGCTGCTTGAGCGTAAGCCTGTCTCCAGTGTCCCCGTTGATCTGGGGTCTGCAGACAACGGCGTCACCGAAGCCTTAGAGGCGATGACCAAAGGTAAACTACATCCTGGGTGGTAGAAATATTCCGCGACATCGGAACGCAGGATTTGTACTATAACCCTACGCTCATCTCCCATGCGCTCATCTCATCGCCCCCCGATTTTTTCGTACCTGTGATTAATTAGTGACGAACGATCTTCAAAATTGGGTATCAAGCGTGCTTGAAATCCCAACGATTCTCGACGCAGACAGGCCCCTCGAAGACGGGCCCCTCGCAGACCTCTCGGCTCCACGTTCTGTCGTCACGTCGGATAGCTCGCAGTTCCCGCCTCCAGACTCCTCCCTGGCGTCACTGACGTCCAACTCCCCGCGTCCAATGTCCCCTCTGCCAGGTGGCGGCACGGGGACGGGGTCATCACCAACCCCGCGAGCATCTGTCGTCGCACGCCCTCCCAACGTTATGCATCACGGGCATGCGTTGCCCAGGGTGCACGAGGAGATAGGGTCCAACTCGCGGCCCGGGCGCGGACCAGAGCAGTCAGGATTTGAATGTCTCCTTAGCGCGTGCCGTCCGCCGGTCCTCGAGGGGCCTATGCGCAATGCGAACCTGCATATTGTTCAGGAGGTAGACGTGCCCAGGGGGTTAGTGAAAAGGATGAAAGAAAATCTTGGACTCGCAGTCGGGAGGGTAAAAGAAGGTAAGCAGAGGCAGCGGCATAGGCGGGAGAGGATGAGGGCGCGACACGACGCTAGAATATTCAGGAGGTCTCAATGCGTACATGGTGGGTCTATTCGGTGGGTATGTGGATACCTTACTCCGATGCAGGTGACTCGGAGCGCAAGAAATTTCTGGACGAAGGTTAGCCAGTTCTTCCTACGTTTCGTTTGAATTCTTGGCGAAGGGGCATCAATCTCAATAATGCATACTCCCCTACAGCAGAAATTGTCCCCAACCCGTCGACGAAAAGGCTACGGCCGAAGGTCAGCCTCCCTCCTCCTCTCCCCTTTTCACGGCGCTGACAGTCGTACGCCGATTCTTACGCCATCTGTCGCCTCCACTCGTTTGGAAACATCAGTACGGTGCCTGGCATATCCATCCGCGAGTATGGAACAAAAGGATGCACGAAGAGGAGGACGCAGCCCGCAAAGTACGTTACTTTAGTCGCTATCCTCAAAGCCATGGAGTTTGGTACAAGCGATACAGATTCCTTATCTTTCGAGGATTTGCATAACCACAACATTTAGGCTCTGGAAGCGTCCCAGGCGCGGCGGTTTTCAAGCATCGTGCAGCCGAAGCTTGAGGAGATCATAGCGACGAGAGCGCGACGAGACATAGTTTTGAATGCGCGGCTGGCGCCCGGTCGGAGCGCGAGCGAGCGCGCTGAGCGCGCTGATGTCGGAGAGGGCCTCGGCGGGCATTCGAGGGGGAGTGGAGGCATGGCAAGGGCCGAGTCTGTTAATAATGGGGCGACGGCCCCATAATACAATGGAGTTAATTTCGAAGACGGTGCCGGTTCAAGTGGTCGGTTTAGGGAGCGACGGCGATGGCAGCGGCGGCGGGTGTGGATGTGGATAGGGAGGCGGGGATTAGAGTCGGGGCGGAGGCGGGCGGAGAGGGGACCAAAGTTTGCAAGTCCGCGCGCCCTTAGTCCATGAGAGCAAGAAAAAAGGCTCCGCCAGACTGCTTGCGAACGAGGTAGCAACTGGCAAGAGATGTCCAGCAAAACCATTGCGGCCTAACCGGTGTTCCCGGGTCGAGCTTGCTGCGATGAGGCCACTTGGTCTCTGGAGGCGCGTCCGAAAGAGTTGCAGTCTGACAAGCGGCTGGCGGGGAGGAGTCGAGGACGAGGTTTGGTAGGTTTGGTTGGGGAAAGAGTCGCCGCCCTGCCCCGGGAGCGGGTGGTGTTGACGCGTCCGAAAAGTGGGTATCCTGTGGAATCCTAACCCTAATTACCTATCCTCAGACTCGCATGTATGCATGCTCGACCGCTCGATCGGGTTCTCCTCGCCGATCTCCACCAGTGTCCTCCTGGTCTTTCGGGCATGGCATCAATCAAATCACCCATCCCTTGCGGACTGCAGATCTCCGTGCCGGTAGAATCGCGCCGTCCGGATCAGTTGTCCTGCCATTCTGCGACGCCTCAAGTAATTCATATCTCTTTGATGACGTGAGGGCCACCAGACCGCGTGAGTCTCGTGGGCAATCCAAGTCGCTTCGATTCGAAGAAAGAATGGCAAAAAAAGAAAAAAAGAACAAAAATAGGCCCAGGCGATCCTCTGGACCCTTTGCAAAGATCGATTGGTTTACGCGCCTCCCCTTTCGTTCGAAAGCTGTTAATAAAAACGCGTCGCCGCTTGCCCACCCCTCCTCCTTCGTTCGTCAGTTCCGCTTTCTCGCGCATACCACTGGCACAAAATGAGGATCGCATCTTCATCCATCGTCCTGGGCCTCACCGCCTACGCCCTCGCCTCTTCTGTTCCGGCCGTCAAACCGCAGAGCAAGGCGGACCTCAAAAAGATCCTCAACCTTCTAAACTCGACCAACATTTTCAGGCAGCTCATCGAGCCTTGCAGCACGTTCAATGCCGCCTGGATTGTACGTCTATCGCTAATCTTACTGTGGTTCTCTGTGTGTTGGCTTCATCTGGGTTCTAAACTGCTACCCGTACCCCCGTTTATCCTTTACACAATCTAGAGGACGGTATTCCACGACTGCGGTGGCGGAAGCGTTCTCGACAACACCGGCGGCCTCGACGGATCCCTTCAGTTTGAGCTCTCGCGTACCGAGAACGCCGGACTCGCCCCGGTATGAAAGACGCGTGTTCTTTCCGAAAGACCTGAAGATAGATCCATCGAACGTTTTGGATTCTCATGCCACGTGCTTCTTTTTTTCTATTGCAGACGATCGGCTTCTTCCAGAGCCTCGTAGAGCCCGGCGTCACACTCTCGGACATCATTGCCCTGGGCGGCGTCGCGAGCGTTGCCTTCTGTGGCGGGCCCCTGATCGACTACCACCCGGGCCGCGTGGACGCTACTGTCGCAAACCCGACCGGACGCGTGCCTTCCGCGACCTCCAACCTCCAGTTCCTGCGCAGCTTGTCCGCGCGGCTCGGGCTTTACCCCTCCGAGCAGGTCGCCTTATTCCAGGGTGTTCACACTTTCGGTGGGGCTCACGCCGCCAACTCTCCCGAAGTCACCAACCAGACGTTCCAGTCATTCGATGGCACGCCGACCGTTTACGAGTGAGTTTTTGCTGTTTTGTTTCGCACTTGCATTGTCGCTTTCATCAAAACACGCAAGAATATCCTACCGACGCAAAGCGCTCACTAAAATTACCTCAAACCCCAGCCTCAATATCTTCAAAGTGATTAAGGAGGGGAAGTCGATTCTCGGCACGGACCACGTCTCGTTTGGGGACCCGATCCTCAAGGGCTACATAGACACCTACGCGCACGACAAGGACCTCTTCTCCAAGAACTTCGTCGCGGCGTTCACGAAGTGCATCAACCTCAACCAGAACCAGCACCTGGACTCGGTGATTCTCGTCCCGCCCACCGGGACGGCCGCCCCGCATTTCAAAACGGCAGACGACAAGGTCTACGACGTGTCCCGCCGCGGGTACGAGGCACCGGGAACCCAGCCGGAGCACGACACCCCATGCGACCCCTCTTCTACTCAGTCTTCGCGATGCAGTTTGGAGCACGGCTACGTTGAGACTTGCTCGGAGAAGACTAGGGTAAGATGATCGAAGCTAATTGCAACGTACCTCCCGCCCTTCGTAAGCCTCTATTGACTGCGTTTCTCTAACCCTCCCCTCCATCTTCTCGCGCGACAGACCTGGACCAAGTACAAGGACACCGTTTTGGAAGCGCTCCCCGCCGGCTGGGAGTGCCACGATTCGCACAAGGGTCACTACCTCGTCCCGCCCGCGGCGCCTGCTAAAGCCTACGCTAAGTACCGCCGCTCTGAGTCCGAGGAGGAGGTTTACGGCGAGCCTGCCGCTAAGAAGAAGCGCTCCGTCGACGAGTTCTGAGGACATTCGGGAGAGAGTCGTCGGACTTTTATTATTTTTTGCGTGGACTTGATCTGGCCAAGATTGTGATGTTGATAGTCGATCAATTGATTTGATTTGGTGCTCAATACTGTTGTCCCCGTCTCTTGTCTCTTGAGTAGCCCATTTTATTCGCGACGCTTCTTGTGAGAAGCAGCACCTTGGATTAGTGCATGCAAGTTCACCCAGTAAGATTAAATCTCAGCCGCCTCCCCTTGAAGATGAAGGTGTCCTATTCTATCTTTGGAGCAAGAATCGATGGTAACTGCGAGCACACGTTCCCGGACTCAAGTCCAGGCGGCCGGTCTTCTCGGTAAATGAAGCCATCATTCCGTTTTCATTGAGATTCCGTATCGACCGTTTGTTCTGCGATGTGCGGAAATATATCGGACCCTTCGCGGTCGGCGATCGTGGCCAAGTTACGTAATTTCGCAACTTTTCTTGCCTCATCGCTGACTTCAAAATGTGGTGTGCGACAGGCGACAAGAGAATGGAACTTGGAGTTGGGGCATGGTTCCTGAAAGGACAACAAAGAGGGTCTAAAAAACGGCATTGTGAGAGCCGTTTGCGCGCCCGGGAAGCTGCTAAAAACGCGTCGCCGCTGGAAGACCCCCTCCCTCTTCGTTCGTCATTTCCCCCTTCTCGCCCATACCACTGGCACAATAATGAGGATTGCATCTGCCGCCATCATTCTGGGCTTCACTGCTTACGCCGTCGCGTACAACTCTCCTCCTCCAGCCAGCGAAGGCTCTTCCTCGGGCGGCCCTTACTCGGGAAGCTCTTCCTCAGGAGGCTCTACCTCCGGCGGCCCCTACTCGGGAGGCTATTCATCCGGTGGCTCTTCGTCCGGAAGCTCTTCGTCCGGCAGCGCTTCGTCCGGAAGCGGCTACAGCGTCGCCAACAACCCGCCTAGTAAGGCCGACCTCAAGAAGATTATGGCGCTTCTGAACTCGACTAGCATCTTCAGACAGCTCATCGAGCCTTGCAGCACTTTCAATGCCGCCTGGATTGTACGTCTATCGCTCGTCGTACTATGGCTTTCTGTGTGGCCGACTTCAACCGGTGTCTAAACTACTACCTGTCCCCCCCCTTTTTCCTCCCTCCTATCAATATAGAGGACGGTATTCCACGACTGCGCTGGCGGAAGCACTCTCGACAACACCGGCGGTCTGGACGGCTCTCTTCAGTTTGAGCTCTCCCGAACCGAGAACGCCGGACTCGCCCCGGTATGGAAAACGGGCGTTCGGTCCCTATGACCTTAATTTTGCGTAGAATATTTCAGATTCTCATACCGTGTTTTTGTTTCCTCTCTATTATAGACGATCGGCTTCTTCCAGAGCTTCGTGGAGCCCGGCGTGTCCCTCGCGGACGTCATCGCCCTCGGCGGCGTCGCGAGCGTCGCCTTCTGTGGCGGGCCCGTGATTCCCTATCACCCGGGCCGCGTGGACGCTACCACCGCAAACCCGACCGGACGCGTGCCTTCCGCGACATCCAACCTCCAGTTCCTGTACGGCGTGGCCGGGCGCCTCGGTCTAGTCGCTTCCGAGCAGGTCGCCTTGTTCCAAGGTGTGCACACTTATGGTGGAGCTCACTCCGCTAACTCTCCTGGGGTCACATCCCAGACGTTCCAGTCATTTGACGGCACACCGACAACTTATGAGTGCGCACGAGTTTCCCCAGTTTCAAACTTTCAATAAGCGATCGAGTATCCTCCTGCCGCAAACTGCTAACTTGATCCTACTTAACTCAGCCTCAATGTCTTCAAAGTCATTCAAGAGGGACAGTCGATTCTCGGCACGGACCAAGTCTCCTATGCGGACCCGATCCTTAAGGGCTATGTCGACACCTACGCGTACGACAAAAACACGTTCACGACCAACTTTATGTCGGCGTTCAAAAAGTGCATCAACCTCAACCAGATCCCGAACCTGGACCCGCTGATTCTCGTGCCGCCCACTTCGACGTCTGCCGCGTTTTACAGAACCGAAGACGAAGCGGTCGTCGAGGTGTCCCGCCGCGGGTACGAGGCACCGGGAACCCAGCCGGAGCACGACACCCCATGCGACCCCTCTTCTACTCAGTCTTCGCGATGCAGTTTGGAGCACGGCTACGTTGAGACTTGCTCGGAGAAGACTAGGGTAAGATGATCGAAGCTAATTGCAACGTACCTCCCGCCCTTCGTAAGCCTCTATTGACTGCGTTTCTCTAACCCTCCCCTCCATCTTCTCGCGCGACAGACCTGGACCAAGTACAAGGACACCGTTTTGGAAGCGCTCCCCGCCGGCTGGGAGTGCCGCGATTCGCACAAAGGCCATCACCTCGTTCCTCCCGTGGCGCCCGCTAAGCCCTATGCCAAGTATCGCCGCTCTACCGACGAGGCGGAGTCCCTGTCCGACGGCGAGGCTTCCAGCGAGGTGCCTGCCGCCAGAAAGAAGCGCTCCGTCGACGAGTTCTGATGACAATCGGGAGAGACATCGGACTTTTATTATTTTTTGCGTGGACTTGATCTGGCCAAGATTGTGATGTTGTTATTCGATCAATTGATTTGATGTGATTCCTGTTGTCCCCCTGTCTCTGGTTTTCCGGTTTATTACGCTTCGAGTGCGGAGTAGCAAGAAATCGAGCGGTTCGTTCAGACCATCCTTTGACAAGGGACGTGTTGCGTTGGTAGCCGTGATGTGAGAATGGATTTGATCGAGCTGGCCTGCATCTCCCTTCTTTTGCAGGCCATTCTCAGGTTCTGTGGTACGCGGCCGACTCTGTAGTGAGGATTTAGGCAGCCACGCCAGACCAGAGACTCCGAGATACCGAACCCACGCCCATAGCGAAACGACCATAACGAATAAATATGAATGCTGAACAAGAAACAAGGGAATTGTGGCAAGATGCTTCAGCAAGTGCACCAAGTCAGAATCCCCCTTCAACCCCCCAGGGCGTGCCCAGCCCCCTCCCTCGCGGCCGCCTTCAATTCCGTGCACCAAACAGGGTGGTTTCGCAAAAAAGCCTCCAACTTCGCGGAGTGGTTCGATTTGAATACAGTCGCGAATAGAAAAATAAAATATCGGCGTGAGCAAGGGGCTCGAGAGAGTATGGACCCGGCGCTCGTAGATTCCTCGACCCTCTCGTACCACCGGTCTTGATCGACGGTGTCGTCCGGCCAACTCCCGTCAAATCTTCTCTTTGAACGTAGATTCACTATCTATTTGTAGTGGGCGATGGACGGATTGGTGTCCCCTCTCTGCTCTTTTCCTTGAAAGCAATCATATTCCAAAAGACGCCTCTCAAGGAAAACAAATGACATGAAGCTCTAGCTATGAAATCCCGACTACTCATCCACATGATGCGACTGCCCTCCCCTCAGCTCGCAGAAGCCAACGACGCCGAGAATAAGCGCGACCAGAATGCCGTAGGCAATGTATACGGCATTTGAGACGTACTGAGACTCGGCCATGAGCCTTGCACCAATGGGCACGTTGACGAGCCCGGCGAGAAGCGTCAAGCGGCCGAGGTACCAATGCGCGCGGTCCCACCACGGGGTACCCTTGCGCTTCGGGTTCCACAGGTAGTCGATCAAAAAACCGAGGAGGATCTGGATGCCTGTGAGGATGATGACAATCGGGCCGATTATCTGCAGGCGGGAAGGGTGCGTGGTGGCGGGGATGGTGAGGTAAAGGGGTAGTTAGGCGGGGAGCTCGCAGTACATACTGATAACTTTCACTACTATCTTACGCACAACGTGTATCCCGCTTTCCTTGACATCGAGATGTCCCATTCCCGACTGTTGAGTGTAGTAGGCAATGGCTGCGGTCGATACAGCGGTCAGAACACCGGCACCACCGAACATAAACGCAACGTGTAGTCTAACATTTGTAGGCGCAGATTTAGTCGGTGGAAGACTTCCATTGTGGAAATCGGATCACTCCTTCCCCCTCCTAAATCCATGATTTGCCCACCT
The DNA here is from genome assembly GCA_003614705.1 of Blyttiomyces helicus. Classification (NCBI taxonomy): domain Eukaryota; kingdom Fungi; phylum Chytridiomycota; class Chytridiomycetes; genus Blyttiomyces; species Blyttiomyces helicus. Next base: position 1,977 of record KZ994500.1, on the reverse strand, counting down.
GAACCACCAAACCCCCAGCCTATGCTTGAAGTACCGGGCGACCAGAATGCCAGCAGGTGCCATAACGACCCACGCAATAGCCATCAACCACCCATGCAGCGGGATGTATACCAAAGGGTCAGGACCAGACGACCCCACAACCGTCCTCGATCCACCTGCACTCAAAGAATTAGCCGGGTCCAACAAATTTCCTGTGAAGGTTCCCTTGGTACCGCCATGATACGAGATGCTGGCAGCCGGGTTATTTCCGGGGGCGGACCCTATCAGGGCGGCCCAGATGAAAGACTGTTGGGAGTTTGTGATGCCTCCGATTGGACGCAGGAAGGTGACGACAGCGGTAGAGACTCCCGAAAGGGTTTGGATCCCCGAAGCTGAAGTGTTCAGCTGCAGGTCTTGAACAGTGTTTGGAGTCGGCTCGAATTGGCCTGACGCGGTGCGGTGGGAGACGGTCGCGGTTCCGTCGGCGTTTATCCAGGCGAGCTGTTGAGGCGTAATGAGTTGACGGAGCGATTATGATATCTTTAGGCGCGATTGGTAGATAACCAAAAATGAAGGTGGGGAGGGAGAAGGTTGCCTAAAAAATGCTCACCGTCACATCTGCAGAACTCATAGATGATCCCAATCCGATTCCCACCCTTCCAGTCAGGCGAGAAGAGGATAAGCGCTAATTGGAGATGATTCACGTCGAGGAGCAGTATACATGGGGAAAGGTTGATATACTTACCAAGAGGCCTGCGGAGGAAACTCGAAACGCATCAGCACACCCCCCACTGCCGCCTCGGAGTTCACGCAGAAGGGAGAAGATGATCCCAAATTAAAACAGGGAATCCCGCCTCCGCTGCTCGCAGCGACGGCTACCGCGGACCCAGCAGTGGTAGCCGTCGTTCCTCCCACCGTCACGCCTTCTATTCCCCCATCGCCAGGGGTGTTCGCCGGATGCGGGAGCGGTGAGCGTTGACTTATTTGAGCCGTTATGGCGCGGTTTGTGCCCCACCAGCCCGCCGGGGGCTTACCTTGTTCCTGATTCAAATCGTCCTCCAGTCCCAGAGCGTAGGGAGTGGGGGACCTCTTCTCGAACATACGCTTGGCCGGGGCGTCGGGTTCCACAAAATAGGTTGCGATGAGCACGGTGAGGATGGACACGAGAAGGATTAGGAGGGAGGCGTTGTTTGAAAGGGGCCGGCGCACGTTGGGAGGGGCGCGCAAGGATTTGGGTCTACGGCGCTCGGGTTTTGGAGATGTCATGACTGTGATACAGCTCACAGTGAAGGAGTGCCGGTTGAGGATCAATCGAAACTCTCCAGAGCTCGATTTGGAGTTGGTTGCGGCGAGCGAAAGTGACGCCGGCAGTGGATGACCGGAAAGTACATGTTATTGCACCCTGATTCCTGACACAAGTGACTTGCTGGAGAGCAGGATGTTTACTTTTCCGCGGAATTTGCAAGTTCCGCGGTCTAAAAGAAACACTGCTGCCTGTTCTATCTGGCGGTGGGTCTTGGTGTTGCCGGACAATCGGAAGAGCTTCCAGTACCATTTTGCCAACTTATGGCCGCCAATGGGGAGGAGGAAGTTTGAGGTCACCCCCGTTGCCAAACAAACTCTTTGTTCAAGATGGAGCTGAAGGAGGACGAGGAATCCATCTCCGTCTCATTCCTCTCGAAGTCAACCGGGTGGGCTGGGCTTGATAATATTGTTTCATTCAATGAGATGAATTCGGTGGGATGACCCTCATCCACCCTCCCTTGGTCTTCAGTATTTACGTTGTCAGACTGGCGAAGCCCCAATCATCTTTCTTTCAGCCGGCAGGGTCCTCGCGATATTATCAAAGAACACTCACTGACGCGGCAAATGCCAGTCGCTTCTTTTAGCCGTTTTCATGACTACTGGACGTCAGCAATTGTTCTTATCGATGAAGCATTATATACGGACCGATCCTTCAGAGCGATGCGCGCAATAGCCTCTTTGCGTCTCTTCCGG
>KZ994499.1:0-11309 GCA_003614705.1 Blyttiomyces helicus | reverse complement strand
GTCTACTCGGATCACAAGAATCTCGCCTACTTCATGTCTTCTCGGATGCTGAACCGACCTCAAGCACGGACAAGGATGGGGAGCTTTGCGCTCGATTCAAAAGCAGTTTGCCTGCTGGTCAGGTGTACGGGCACTGCTTACAAGCGTGAGCGGGACCCTGGATGGGGTCGCCAGAACCACAAGTGTCGGAAACTTTGCGCTCGGCTTGGAAGAGCATTGGGAGCATTGTGCTTGGCTGAAAGATCAGCCGCCTGCTGGTCAGGAAAACCCCAATCAGTAAGCATGACAACAGTAATGACGCTGGAAAGGTAACCATTGCGAATCACAAGAACTCTCCCCAAATAGCGCTTCACTGCCCATCAGATACGCGAACTTATGAGCATCTGAGTACCGGAGACCCACTAAGAAGGGAATCGGACCGTGCTGTATTAGTCAGCACCTCCACCGCTGGGGATGTGGCATAGCCGGTGCCTTTTCTCCTAGCCTGTTTAGCTGGCGGTCGCTCGAGTGATGTTTCCGCCTCTACCAGCTACTTGGAATGGTCTTGCTACTTGGTCGAAATATGGGAGGCTGTCATAAAGCGCATCAGCGCCGCATCTTGGCACCCCTGTGGTATCACTTTACGGGGGCGGCCCTTTTACGCCTGGACGGAGCGAGTGTTGGTCTTTAGAAGTCCTGATGCGTTACGCTGTAGATCAGTTAAGCCCAAACCGATATCATTCCCATTGTATTGCCTCATCATCTACATAGTGCCTGTATGCAGCTTAGCACTCCACCTCCAGGCTGCTTTGTGGTGGCAACAACAGCATAAAATCATCAATCATTACCACCTGTCACACCCCAAAGGAGACTTTGACACTTCCCCCTCCACCAGGAGCCCAGATGTGTAGAAGAGCCCAGTAAACAGTACATGGTTGATCACATTCTCCGCCTATTGAAAGGTATTGTCTCATTTCAAAGAAAGACTCGTAACAATTCTGTGGATAGATCAAACAAAAAAGCGGAGTGGATTGGAAAGGCAGTACAAGCGAACTGGGAAGCTTGGCATATATGCGTTTTGGTGAGAGGAATTGAAAATCGCCTAACGGAAGCGTTCAGGGAAGGGATGTGGGAGAGAATTTCAGGGTCTTCGAACCGAGAGCCATTATGTGTGCCACTGGTCTACAACTGGGTCACGAAGATGGGGAGGACGTTTTGGGCAGACTTAACAGCGCACTTGATCATGTCATCGCTGCAAAGACCCACTGGGATCTTGCACTCCTTGAATTCCTTCTTTGCAATCTTGCTGGCATCATCTGTGAAGTGGAGCTGGGGCTTGATAATTTTGGACCGCCTATGGCTATGGTTCCCGAGCCGTTCTGAATGAATGTGATTGCACATATGTTATGGCAATGTCAATGTTAACGCTATAATGAGAGCAAGTTAAAATTTGGTTCCAATGTTCCCTTGGAGGTGTTGAACTCGTTGGTCATGAAGAGCTCGAGTCCGAGGTCCCATATAGCCTGCAGGAGCCTGATATGGAGAAATGGCACTCGGCCCTTAGAAGTAGATAAGAAGGAGGCAGTGCCAAAAATTATGATGACCTTATGAAAATTGTAGCTTCATTAGCGTTGCGGCTTCCTCGAATATAGTCCCCCAAAAATGAGATTGAAATAAACACGGATACTCACATCCTTGGAAGGGACACCTGGAGGGAGCATGCAATCAATCATACTAGTAATAGCATCTTACTATTTACTCTACAGAACTTTTCTTGCTGATGGCAGACCTTTTTGTCAAATGCTTGGAGCTGATGAATAACAGCGGATTCGGCTGCCATGCGAGATATGGCCTTGTCGTACTTGAAGACACCGGGGGGGGGGAACTTCATCTGAGGTTGAACTGAGGATTTGTGGTCAGTGAGGCTATATGGAATAGAGCTCCGTAGTGTAAAAGTAATCAAAAGTCACCTTCCAACCGGTCGATTCCCTGTTGCCGCTGGAGTTGCTCCAGATTTAGGGCAGCTTTGATAAAACCGGCTTTGGCTCGGTGCTCCAGCACGGACAGATCAACATCATCGAGGCAAGCATGAGCGAAGGTCGAAGGACGAGGCAAGGTCAAAAGCTGAGGAGACAAGGCCGTCCCTGGCCATCTTAATGCGGGACTCAACAGGATGCGCGGTGCAGGTCGCGGCCGCTCAACGCTGGCTAGTGACAGCAATCACGGCTGATCAACATTGGTCCTAGGAAACCACGGGAGTTATGACGGCGATGGCATTGGCTTCCTCTAACCAGGTGATGGGCGACTTGGAGCAGATCATATGGCTAGCATGGCCCGCAATTGTGCCCGCCAGATGCTTTTCCCAATATTCCCCGGGGTGAGAATATGATGGATCTCAGGAATATACTATTGAAAGGTATGGGATATAATGCTTTTCACTTGGCTTTCATTAGCGGTTCAGGACTATTGAGTAACAAGAAGTACACACCTGAAATTTGTGCTCGAGGAAAAACGAGATGGGTACACCATCGTTTATTGCCCAGTTCGCAAACTGGAACAGGGTCTGTGCGCCGCCTGTTGGGATGACTTGGTATAATTTGAATCACGCGGCCCATATTCTGTTGGAAGAGTCACAAGAGAAAGAAGTTGCGCTCTAATGATCAGAATTCTATGAGTATCTGAATTTTCATCCCTCGACTTGCCACACACATAGAACTGAAACTTACATACTGGTTGAATGGACATTGTGGATAAGGGCGTGTGCCGAACACTGAAGGCAAGCTTGGGGATTGGCGTAAATGGGCCACATCCCCAAACCCTAGTGGATCTGACTACGCGAACTTCTTTGGCATCTTGGACCTGTAACAAGAGGCAGTCGATGCGAAGAAGGGGGAGGATGAAATCAGACATGCGGGATGAGGCAATGCAGCTGCGCGCTTACTGCTTGACATGCGCCTTGGCAGGGTGATGGTACTTGCTTGCCGTATCAGTCAAGACTTTCCGCATTGTTGAGGTAAACTCCTCTGCTCTTGCACCGAGCTGTGCGGTACGAGCTTCAAAGCGGGATGGCCGGATGTCATCTCTTCGACCATCTACCGCCAACAAAAATAGATGGCACGTCCCTCAATTGTTTGCTGAGTTAGCAAAGAAACCGGGGGGGGGGGACGCAGAGTATTCAAATTGAAGGGTTTCACTCAAACCAAGTCTGACGCACTATCCTCTGGTATAGGTTGATTCCAATTACTTGACAGAATTGTCAGTTTCCGCTCTACAGATTTTCAAAGTGGTCAAAAACCCACAAGCGTCCATATCGTGGTACATCAAAAAAGCTGTAGGTGGGGGAAAAGGGCCCATCCTATTGAATAAGTCTCTATTGTCAATTACCATCGCTACGTATACACATAGGAACTTTGCATCTGGCAAGTATATGGCTTCTAAAAGATGCCGACGGGCAACCAGTGTGTCAAGTACGCTGCGGTCGCTTGCACTGCCACAGTCCTTTGGCTTGAAGCGCTCAAGTTTGTGCGTCCGGCAATCTATGAAAAAGAAACACTCCACCAGATTGCCCACACCATATTTTTTGGCCCCAGTTCGTCACAGTGATGTGCATAACTGGGATGGTTCTGATCCACCGCCCCCAGAGCTGATTTCGGGCACAAACGTGGTTGAGAGATTTGGTGGAGCGGACCCAAGGTGGGGGAAGCCGTTGATGTGGTTGCCGCAATAACAGGCAAGCTCTCCTAGAGTGAGGTAATCGAGAAGCGCAGGGCACGTATCCAAATAGACAAGGGCAACACGGGACCCGATTAAGAAGTGCTGGCAAGCGCCACCCAAGAAGTAAGCTGTTCATGCGAGGCAGGAAATTCATGATTTGGAATCGGAGGCTCGAGCCTCAATCCGCGCCTGATCCTAAACTACCCCCACCTGCCACCACTTGCCTGCATCCCAGGCCAGAGCCTCCTTGCCAGGCCATGGTCATCGCCTAAGCTAAAATGGATCGGTTATACCACCATCCTCTCCTACTGCCCGCGTGATACCCAACCCTTCAGAACTCCAACAACAACGATCTGCCGCTCGTGCCTTGTTGCGCGCCAGGTCTGAAACTGCTCCCCCCTGCCACCACTCGGCTGCATCCTGGTCCCGCGCTTCCCTATCGCGCAAATCTTCTCAACCCTCTTGGCGTCTATGGCGCGGTACCACTAGGGAATCAGACGAGAAAGGGGGATGGTGCGAAGCAAATCACGTGCATCTGCAATGTCAGACTTGGACTCGACAGCTGCGAAGGAGTCAAATGCGGAGCTCGCTGTCCCCTATGGTGGTATCGCGTACCCAAAACGTATGAATGCGGTGAAAATTTTAACTGAATCTAATCATCCCGGAGAGTAAATGTACAGCAACACAGTGGTCGTCCTGATTGATTCTTGCAGATGGATTGCAGGAATTTTGATGGAGAACACCATAGTCGCGCGGTTGGAATCGCTCATCCAGTTGAGTGGAAGCGACTTGATTTGGGTGGCACGTCATCGCCAAGCTGTCTGTGTTGTTGGTCCGACTCGGGATTCCGGTCAGAAACTCTCTCATCATGGACACTGCATCCCGACGTGTGATATAGATACATATCTCATCACATGTCTTCAATCTATTCAAGGCAGATATGCCAAGGTTTGCGGATGGTATCACCGGCCGCGACAAAGGGAATGTCCACGGCACACACAATTCCTCTCATCCGCAAAGTTCCACTTCGGGAATACTGATGGCGGGGGGAGCTTGGCAATGACGTGGGGGAAGTCGGCAAGGACGACGGAGAGCTTGGGGAGGAAGGGGATGAGCTTGGAGATGACGTGGGCGAGACGGATTTGGATCTAGGGGCGACCGCCCCCTCGAGAGGCCTCTGCCAATATCTCTGGCAGACGGAACACCTGATGATCACCAGGGGTCGGCGAGTCAGAAGGGCCCTCGTGATTTGGGAGCCAACGGGACACTCCCTGCCCCAAACCATTGTGGGCCACCGGGCCTTCGCAACGAGGTCCGCATGGGCAAGCAAACAACTCACATTTCATCATCGGGGTGCAGACCAAGAGGAGGGATAGTCCCATGTGATCGACAAAAATAATAATTATGTGATTGTGTTGGCTCGACCAGAGTAAACTGAAGTATAAGGTATTGTTGGGTGGGTTGGAATGAAGCAAGCGAGCGGGCTTCTCCGCCAATCAGCAAAACTTTGTTTTATTTAAGCCAAGCCACAATATAATCATGACCCGATTACACATCGCTTGCAAAGTATCCTTGACCCGCACTTCTCCACCTCAACCTCATCTCATCACAGTCATGGTTGGCAAAAAAGAAGTGAGGTCTCAGGAGGTTCTCAGGAAGGAGGAGGAAGGGGGTCAGGGACTCACAGCCAAGTAGGCCTGCCTTGCCATGTCAGAGCACATGTCTGCTACATGAGCTTGGTAATTAATATAGGCTTTTCTGTTCACCGCTATTGGTTGCTAGCTTTTCGCTCACCTACCAGTTCTCATAACTGAGACCAACCGAACAACTGCAAGCGTCAAATGGCGGTGCTCGACAGTCCACGACACAGCAAACAGAAGGCAACAAACGCAAAAGACTACTAGTGGTTCGATACCCGTTGACGGACAAGACATCAACGGTAAAAAATGATCTTGCGTACTTGCGTACCCGACAACGAACAGTTCTGACTTGCTTATTTGTACCACCAATATCCATTATTAGGGTCTGGAGAAGATCACCAAATGTTTGGATTACGGTGAGACAAAGACACTCCGAGCACGCAGACTACGCTTGAAATGGTATTCACGAGAACAGAATGTCAGGTGCAGCAAGAACGAGTGGTTTCCAAGGCTATAACATCATCAACATACCAAAAAATCAGGCCTGCGTAGCAAAAGCGCCCCCCCCCCCCCGCCCCTAGTGACCCCGGCTTCCGCGTCAGATGGTTGGTTCCGACAAAGCGACTAGCGGCTAGCGGCGCTCGCGTCCGCGGCGAAGCAGAAACACATTGTCCCCAAGACGATTGCACCATCGCCCTGCCCTGAGGCGACCGACAAGGTGATTGCCGTCAAAGCGCAAGAATACATCAACGAGCATGAGAAATGTGAGTGTTCATCGAGGTTTCTTATGTTGCCAAATCAGCGACACTGTACCCCTTACTCACATCCCCCATCGCGATTTCAAGGCAAACTCAAAGAAGCTCCCAGGTCTCCTGTGCTGCCGTCGTGCAACCAGCTGATTCACAAGCTGAACGGGTACTTCCGCAGCAACCTCGCATACAAGAAGGATATCATCAAGGGAGTACTCGATTCTAACATCGCTCCCCCTCACCATACAATCGACCTCGCAGAACAAAATACTTTTATTGTGTTGTGAATCATGTATAGACTGAGTCCATGGATACCGACCTGAGAGTTGGTGAACCCGGTCCACGTCTCGGCACCAACAGAGAACACTTCCTTTCCCCACTTTGTTCACAACAGATTAAGAGTCTCAGAGACTCTCCACGAGCTATGCCCCCTTATGCCCCCCCTTTCCAACCTGCACCTTGAATCCGCCTCCCCCGTGAAGCTCTCCACAGCTCAGAGCTACTTAGCTTACCCTGGGGTCTGGCCCGAGCGCTTTAAGATTTGCGAGGTTGCGTTGTGTTTTTCATGGGAGTTCAGGAGAGAACCAGGGGAGAGGGGAAGGATGCACTCTTGGAAGCCGGAGGGACCGTTGCCCAGTTTTCTGAAAACTTTCAGTGTTTTGCCTTTCGGGGGTTGAGGAAGTTTATGCTGTTCCCACGCGGCCGCGAATCAATGAAACGTCTTGCCATTCACTTGCGGTACTGTTTCCCTTTACCCCAGGTTTCCGGCAGAACAAACTATCCCAAAGTGCGTGACTGCTCCCTCAAAAGCAAGTTTTCCCGCTTCTACTGCTCTCCCGCCTTGCCGCTATACTGCAAAAGAACTGCGCTGCCGGCTGATATTTGTTCCGAAAGACGCTGTGGATCGGCGAAGCCCTTGCGAGGATGATGGGAATGATTTCCGTAGGAGGGCGAGACAGTTCAGGTTCTGAGGACTTGAAGCGCATCGCGATGAGGGGGAGAACAGCGCCCGTCACCAATGCTTGGCTCGTGCAAGGTAGCTCGAGGGAAATATGAAACCGTGCAGAACTATCTCGCTATTTCTGCACTGTCCGTCGGGGCTCGCTTCCCGAATTTCTTGAAGATCTTTCCGCTCGTTATTGCCGGCTCTAATAGCCCGATGCGATCTTCCCGGGCTCAATCCTCCCACGTTCTCGACGGACCTCATACCGACTTTGAACCGACCTCAAGCCCGTTCCCGACCTAAAGCTCGCCCTCAGGAGGGGACAACAATTTATGTCCTTCACGTCCGGGTCGGGGTTGCTCGTCTGTCTCACCGCTGGCCACCTGCTCACCACTTTCTCGCTGAAGACATTCACATCATGAGATGAATAACATGATGTGAAGTGAATAACCCTCGTTCTAGAGACTCACCCATGCGGAAGGACAGGAAGGAGGATATGAGCTGGAGGAGCTTTCGAAATCATCAAAGACTGATGTGATGAGTGGGGCCAAAACTCGAAAATCTTTATCTCTCGCCTCCAGCCTTCAGGAGCGAGTCGAGGGGGAGGAAAGGGCTGTTGAAAGGACTGTCAAATTGACAAACGGGCGGAAGCATCTTGGGAGTTCTGCGCAGTCCTTTCTCATCTCGCTCCCACGGAGCAAAAAGTATTGCCGGCTCTACTGCCTCCGCGCTGCCTGGCAGGATGCAATCGCAAGCGCTGATCCTCTTGGCTGGCAGTACTCCGAGCTTGCAAGGCTGCTCTCCAGGGACTCATCGTCACCCCACTCGCGGCATCAGCGCCTAATCCCAGCAGGCACGGAATGCGACGAATCTTGAGGGGCAGGGGCGCTTGCTTGCAGAGCAAATGGCGACAATGAACAACGGGATTGTTAAACAGCGTTGGTCGCCATGCTGCCGTATCGTCCTCCACCGCAGAGTATTGTCCTGTAGCACGCCCTCGCTCCCTCGCAGCGTGACCGATGGCTGATTAGGACTCTGCGAGGCATGGTGCCTCGAGGGGGAGGAAAGCGTCCTAGAATGTTTTCGCGTATTCTGGGCTGTCCTGTCTGGGAGACAGTGTCTTGTTTTCCGGTTCTTTCGAATCTCCTTTCTCCCGTCTCCCGCGAGCGAGATCGAAATCCTACTGAGTTCTAAGACGGCTCTGCTGCCTCCGCGGGATCTTGCGGCCCTCAATCGTCCAGAGGCATTGGCGCGACCTCGGCACCTCACGTTCCCATCCAGTGCCAGGGGGGAGGAGAAGAGGCGGATTTTCCCGCTCCTGTAGGTGGAGCGCAAACGCTCAAGGCATGAATATAGCCTCGAGGGGTAGGCTTCAAAGCCTGCGACAATATGCTCCGACTGAAGCCTCTGCGCCGCGGCAGAAAGATGACTCTATCTCGCCAAGATCAAGTCCTTGCCAAGTCCTTGCTGATCTCGATCCCGCTCGACTGCTAGGTCGCCAAGGTCATCCTCTCTCCCACTCCTCGAGTCTTAAGCAGCACCGCTCCCCCTCGAGCGAGTCGAGGGGGAGAAGAGCAGGCGTAGTTCGCCTCGATTAGCAGGCGTAGTTCGCCTCGCTCAGTGAAGGGAGATTCAACTCCTCGAACCCTCACCGCTCTCGATCAACTGACAACCATGCGGCGCCGCCAACACTGCTAGGGCGGCAGGCGCCCAATGCTTTAGCGGACTGAAGTCTAGAATGTGTGAGAGCTAGCAGCAGCGTTCTTTCTTGCAGCCTCGACTCTCTGTAGTAGGCAAGAGTCAAGTAATCTCTCAGTACCTGCGGGCACAAGCAACTGGTCGAAGTGAGGACGCCCGTAGCGCTGCAGGGACGCCTGCTCCCTGCGAGGAGCCCTGAGGGGAGGCGCCACAGAACTGGCCATCCGTGTGAAGTTGTCGACTGCGACTCGACACAGACCAGATTGCAGAGCGGTTGTCCGGAAGGGAGCGAATCATCGTCACTGGATTCACCTGTCAGCCCGGCGCTGAAGTTGTGAAAACAGGGTTAAAGAACCCTCCGCTCAACTGAGCGAGCCTACGGGCTCGACCTGAAAACGATCTGCGTGATCGTGGGATTTGCAGAGGGCAATAAGAACTTGACTGAGAGCAGTTGCAGTTGCGGACTATTCCTCAAAACGAGCCCGGCCTTGTCGGTATATTGGAGATCCATTTACCGTATTTATCCCCCCCCGTCCCCCCTGTGACACCGGTGCAATTAACAAAATCTATAACCGATCAGGATTATGCACCGGCGGGCGCTTCGGATGTCACCGCGAGGGGAAGGAAGATTTCGAAGCTGCAGACGGTCGAGGGACATCCACGCGTGTGTTCTTGCGCCGGCTTCGGGCTTGTACTGATCGAGGCTAGAAACGGGAATCTCGCTCGACTACAAGACTACTGACTGGGATGCTGCAAAAGATAGGCAAGAGGCGCGCGATCAGACGGCGAGATTCTGTCGCTGCGGAGTTGTTGCTGATAGGGGGCGGAATTTGAGGCGTCATATTGGAACGCAGGGAAGTAACGAAGACTCTCCCTGTCGCCCGTCATCGGCCCGGGATCAGGAAGTGCTTGCCATCGGGCTCGAGCAGGGCCGCGGGGATCGAGTTCGTTGAACAAGTTTGGCCTGGATGGGGTACTCTTTTGCGACCTCGATGGGCCGTCATGGCCGTCAGCGTTCCTCGAGCGCGAAAAGCGTCGGAGTTTTAATGAGGCCCCGGAGGGCGTTGTGAGGTATTAATCGTGATGTGAGAGGGAGGAATTGGGGTTGCAGTCCCCTTAGATTGAGGGGGAGCCTCGGGGTCTTGAGAGTGCGCTCGACGTGAGGGGGAGTGTTGTGAATCATGGATAGACTGAGGTCATGAATACCAACCAACCTGAGGGTCGGTGATCCCGGTCTCAGTCTCAGATTTTCGAGGTGTTCGATATCTTTGATACGAGGGCGAGTTTCGGAATTTAGCGAGCTAGCGGGACAGCTCCTTCGAAGGTGGATTTCGGGCCCAAAACGACGAAGTCTTCAAAGATCACCCCCACGGTGGCGATAAGGGCGCGGTAAAATATCTTTGGGTCCACCCGATCAGGAACGCGGTCCTGATGTGAAGCGACTTGATGGTTCTTGCCCCATGACTTGCAGTCGTCGTGGGGGAGAGTTCGATGACTCGCGACGCATGGTAGGCAGGTGCTGAGGAGCTTAAGGCGCGGGCATGACCCGAGCAGTGCGCATAGGAACCTGATGGTAGGGCCGGAGGGCGGCACGTCCAATCGCCCCCAGTTGCTTTGCACGGGGAGAGACTGAACGGATCGAAAGAGCGAGTCTTTGACGAAATCGACGAACAGGTCCTCCTCGAAATCCTGCCAGTCGGTGAGCTCGAGCAGGAGGACACGGACAATCGACGCGCGGGGCGGACCATGCAGGCGGGAGGAGCTAGCGCGGCTGGAGTCCATGACCTCCGAAAAGCAGTCGCCGACGAGAGGATGATGTAGTCCCACAAGACCTCGGACGCAGCTGGCTCCCATGTCTTGCAAACACGCAAGCACGCGGAAAGATCGGCGTAGTTGGGACCGCGCCACCGTCGGCAGAAAACGTCTTGCACGTAGAAGAAGATCTCGCGCCACACCTCGAATGGCGGGCGGACGCGCTGCCGGAGCAGGGGTAAGTGGCGCATGTGGAACTCCGGACGAGAAAAGATGAACGACTCAATCGCCCTTTTTGCGTCTCGTGGCGGGGCTGGTAAGCTGGGTTCAGGGCAGAGGGGGAGGGGCGCGGTGCGTGTTTTGGAGTGCGGATAACTTCAGGACATTTTTGTCATCTGACTCAATGGTTCATCGTCGGCTCAAGTCCAGGCAGCCATAAGCCCCCCTTCAACTTACCTCGGCAGCTGCAGCTTCAAGTCCTCTCCCTGGCGAGCGAAGAAACGGTAGTTCCGGGCAACGTCCTTGGAGGCGTTGTCCTTCAGTATGCTGCGGTGGTTCTCCTCGATCATAGTCTTCTCATATTTTTGTGGCGGGTGAATGCCCGTGCGGAGGCGGGATAGGGTGGGATGCAAAAGGTCGGCGAAGTTGCTGGCTCAACCGCATGGACCAAGGGGTTGCAGCGGGGAAGGAATCGTGCAGTCGCAACACTGGTGACTGCAGGGCGTGTCCGTGGCCAGCACGCGACACGCGCACGCGTCTTTGCGAGCGGAGTCTCTGAATGGCGGTCCCTTCCAACCCCCTATTCCCGTTCACCAGTTTCACTACCCCTCTCCC
>KZ994498.1:0-11311 GCA_003614705.1 Blyttiomyces helicus | reverse complement strand
ACCATCCTGTAGGAAAGAACACCATCCCCCCCCCATCCCCCCCCCCGTATCCCCTTTCTCCCTTGGTCCTCTAAACCTCGCACCAAATCCTCTTCTGATCTTTCTCATCCTCCCTTCAATCGCACGCGGCGACAATTGCGTTGGAAATGACCAGAGGGAGGTGCGGGCGCTGTACTTGTTGACACTCACCAGAAAGTGCCCCAATTCGCTATCATCCCTCCAACTTGGAAGACTAAAAAATCAATAAAAATATCTTGGAAAAGGTGAGAGAGAAAGCGGTTGTGAGTTGAAAGGCGGGGGCGGGGGGCGGGAAAGGTTAAATGGGGAGCGAGTGGGTCAGGAAGTCACGACAAGAAAAGCCAGCTTGATCACGTCCGTGGAATTCAGCTCTGTTGTGCTCGTCCGCTGTAAACTAAGCTACTTGAGCAATGTGGACGCGACGCCGGATCCCTCACGCACCCCACATCATCATTTACAGCGATCCCACTAGCAAAAAACGAAGAACCTCACACGGACCTCCAAAGCTGCGGCAAAGTCACGCCCTCGACCCGCACGCGCTCGATCGCGAGCCCAAGGTCCGGGTCCCACACCACTTCATGGTCGCCTCCTCCGCGGGTGGGCGCGTCAGTGCGGTACAGCGCCACTACCGCCGCGCGCACGACATCGTCGTCCGCGGGGTCCGATGGGTCGGTGGGAAGCAGGAAGGTGTCTTCTTCTGCAACCGAGGAATGTGTGATGGTCAAGGATTGGCCTGTGGGCTGATGGAGTACGAGTATGAGCTTGTTGTGATCCTGGGGCGGGGGCAAAAATCGTCCGACGCGACTCCTACGCACCTCCTCCACGACATACTGTACGCCAAAAATCGGATTGGCCCCATAAACTTTCCACAGCTTGCGGATCTGCTTTCCCACCTCCTTGAGCTTTTCGGCGGGGTCGATGCGGAACCCGAGGCGGTAGTCGCTGGTGTCGATCGCGAGCGCGGGGCCGAAACGGGAATTTTGGAGCTTGACGGCGTTCTGCGGGATGTTTTTTTCAGCGTTCGAGTCGGAGGTACCTCCTTACGAAGCTAGAGGACCAGCCTCTCTCCGTGTCCCCACCCCCACTTCTTCTTGAACGCTTACCATCTGAAGATACGGAATGCTGACATTGAACGCCTCGTTGGAGATGGCGAACCACACCAGCCGGACGGTGGTGATGAAGAAGATCCCGAGGTTGCCGTGCTCCGTCGACAAATTCCACACCCCTGTCAGCTGTGCGCAATGTATTTAAATCAAAAATGCCAATTCCAACAACCGACGGAGGGGATGTGGCCGCACGCGAAAAGGGCGTCGAAAAAGTAGCCTACCTTGTCAACAATCTGCTCAGACGGCAGAACGATCAATTCCCCGCCTTGAACTACGGCGCTGCGGACTTTGAGGTCGCGGTACACTTTACTAGTGCAGTATGATCTATTGGGACGGCGGGTGTGGGCATTGTAAAGGTCAGAACGCGTCCATCTCATGACCAGCGATCCATCGAGCTCCCATTCGAGGTCCCGGCTCCTCCCCACGCACCTGTACAGCCCCTGAACGCTCGTGAAAAGTCGCAGCGCGGCATGAGCACCTCCCGCGACACTGGTGAACATGAACTCGAGCTTGCAGTCTCCGTGTCGCGCGTACAGATGCAGCGCGTCGGTGGGCTGGCCGCGGAGCCTCGAATCGACCGTGCGGGTGGATATAGAACTGATGGCGTCGTACCCTATGCCTGGATTTGTTTTTGTATTAGCGAATTCGGCTGGAATCGACATGGTCACCCAGGGGCGAGCATCCCAACCGCTTCTTTTAACTTTTGAACGTACTGAGGTTGATCTTGGAGGATTTGACTGAACACCAGATGAGCCGCAAGGTAGTGGCGATCAGTTTGCCGCGCATACCGTTGTTGCCCTTGGTGTCTTCAACATCTTCCAGTGTGTCGACAATCTCTTCTCCCGCGCGTGTTGCGAGAGATCTTTGGGGTGAGCAGAATGGGAGGTGTTCATGGGAATGCGGTGAGCAGCCCCTTTTTCTTTGGACAGCTTCCAAGGCTGACCACCAACCCATCAAATCTACCGAGTGGATAACTTACAATGCCGGGACGTCGAAGCGGATCTCGCGGTCTGCAGTGGGGAAACAGGTGGGGGGAATGAGAAGAAGGAAAATCAGAAGGTCGAGGCGGCTAATGCCAGGCGCGGGGTTGTCTACCTTGCCAACAATGCTCTGGTTCTTCGGAGCGTGAGGGAAGCCACCCGGAGGCCCTCAGAGAGTCCACCACGCTACTGGTGGACATGATTTACGTTCGGCTCTCGGCGCGGCCAGCGGAGAGCAAAACGGCGACGCTGGACCCTGCTGCGCGAGAGATCGGACAACGCGACTGCTGCGCCATGGCTTAATGAAGCGGCAAATTTTATATTGGCGCCAACTGGGAGCCGGGCTTTGCTTTGGTGGCGGAGAAGCGGGCCTCCCTATGAAGGGGCATTTCTTCGATCTCCATCACTCTCAACCTCATCCTCGTCCGACCCCGCAACTCCGCAAGGACCTCATTCGGTCGATAGACTCCTCCCCCCTCCCCCCTCTGCCTTCGCCTAAAATGAACTTGAGTCTGGACTACTACTCGTTCGTCGCAAAGCTGGCCCTGCGCTTTCCCGACGCCGCCCGCGCTGTGTGGAACGCCCATAAGCGCGCCGCAGAGGTGCTCGGCGACCTGTCGCCCGAGGCCAGGGAGTGGGTCTTCCGGGGCTTGCAGCGCGCTCAAAATGTCGGCGTCACTGTAGGGAGGTGAGGGAAGGAGAGGAGGGTCCAGTTCCGTTTTGGGGGTTGAGGAGGAGTTCGCGGAAGGAGCGAGGGGTCCGCTGCGGAACTCCGTCCACCCTCCTCCCCTGGGTAGTTTTGCGTGCAACGGCCTCTTAACACGACCACTCACCTGCGTATTTGTTTATTCTTGGCAGGTCAGCGTCCGACCTTTATACATTTACAATGAGTCTACCCCGGCGGCCACCGACAGAGTGGAGACAACCATCGGGGCTTCTCCTCCGGCCCTTAGCTGGCCTTATTCTGCTTCTTGAGCCTGTTTCAGCTGAGTGGGAGGGTGATATTCCCGAAGATGGAAAGGTGGTCTACGTAGCAAACCATACTGTTTTAGGTAGGTTGCGGGTCGTGGAGAGGGTAATGGTGCGATTCGCCAGGGGCTGGGTGGCTTGGTCGCAAAACCCCGAGTTGCTGGATTGATTCTATTCTTCACAGCGCTGGATATTCTCGCGCTGTACTCGACAATCTATATCCGAACGGGCAAGCTCGTTCGATGTTCAGTAGATCCCGCACGTAAGATATGGTAGCCGCACGGACTGAAAAGAGGGCATTTGAAACAACTGTCCGACTAATTCTTCTCCCACATTCCCATCTCTTTCCCACAAGATTTCCGCATCCCTGTCTGGAAACACTTCCTTGAATACCTAGGCGCGGTCGAATCGACCCCCTCGATCCTCCCAACCCTCATGTCCCACTCATTCCCGATCCTCATCTTCCCCGGTGGGCCGCGCGAGGCGCTAAAGCGTCGTTCGGACGACCCCTATGCGTTAGCTTGGCGAGAGCGGGTCGAAGCCGCTGCGTTTGCGCCGCTGGCCGTAACCGCAGGGTACGCTGTCATCCCCGTTGCGTCCATTGGAGTTGAGCAGTGCTGGACGATTGTGCATGACCTCAGTCTTGATACCGCTTTATGGGCGGTCGGGGATGCGCGTAGGGGTGTCACGGTGCCGGTTGTGGTGCCTACGTCCTATCAGAGGATGTACATGCGGTTTGGACCGCTGGTCAGGCCGCCGCCCGTCGAATGGGTGGAAAGCGAGACCGAGAGGACGAGAGCTGTGAGAGAGAAAACTGTAGCTTTAGTCGAGGACGGGATTGTTAGGTAATGACGGAAGAGCGGGATGGTCGTCAAATATGCGATCTCTCCTGTTACAGAAACCGATACTCATCCCATCTCTTCTCTCCCTCAGAATGCGCGATCTACGATCCACCGACCCCAACCGGTTCGTCCTCACTCCGGCGTACAAGGCTGCGGCGGCGGGGAAACGTCTCGCCTTCAGGGCGGCGCGAAAGGTCGGCGACGCGATCGAGGGTAGCGAAATCGCAGTGCAGAAGGCAATCAAGGTCAGTCGCCGGGGTAGCGCCTTTGCCCTGCGGTTTCTCGCGGACCGTATCGACCCGGACATGCAGCAGCCGCGAACGCTTGGCGAGCCGAGGCATCTCGAGCCTGCGATTAAGGAGATGGCGCGCATCGCAGAGTGCCCGGCTTCGGCATAGCAAAACTGATGCTGTATTGGGGGCAGAGATGTTCTGGCTATGAATACGATACCCTCTCATTGCCCTCCTTATTCTTTTTTTTATTTTTATTTTGGGGGGGGAATGTCGGAGATCTCTACGTTCTGTTGAGTTTGGATCATCGAAGACCGGGGCGGTTTCTTTTCATCGCTTCAGGGCGTTGGGACTTGCGTGGACTTTCCCCTCACCCAAAATATCCAGAGGGGGAGGAGATTCAGCTGCGGCTCGGGGGGAAGAGAAGAGGGCGGGAGGACATGGCACCACAAGTCAACGCGTCCGAGTCCGAGTTGCGGGCGCGGCTCGCGGCAAACGCGTCCCCTCAGGGCCGATTGCGTCTCCTGGCCCGTCCGCTCGCGACGAAAAGCTCCGCCAAATCCCAAACGCAATCCAGCCACCCAGATCATTCATTTTCCTCCTATCATACGCAGTCTGTCCTCCTCCATCCCGCCCACTCCGCCTTCCCCCACATCCAAGCCCTACACCTTACCCACTCTCGCCAAGATGCCCGTCGTCCTAGTCGGCCTCGCCTACATTGGAGGCGTGTTCGGCTTTGCGTTTATCACCCTCAGCTTGGGTGAGCGATGGTGGTTATTTCAGTGAAAGCGGATCTGGATTTGAGGAGGAAAACAATGGAGTGGAGAGGGGGGGAAGGCGACGCGGGAGCGGGTTATCGCACGCGTGTGTGGTCGGGGCCCGGGCAGGGACACGCGGGCGTGTTCTAACGCAATGGCGGAATTGGCTCCCTTTTTGAGCAGCTTGCGGACTTTACTATCTCGCTGAACTGGTGGAGGTGAGTCTTGGATGATTTTTTCTTCTCGCTTTCGTTGGGGGCGGGGGGGTTGTCCGGTCACAATCATGTGCGCATCGATCTCAACCGTCTCACCTCCGCCTTCTCCCACTCCTCGTAAAGGAATATACCGTAGCCACGAGACGACTGATAAAGTACACGACAATCGTATGTCCTGATCTCTCTAGGCCACTCTCTTTGACACAACTCTGCCCGCCCCCCGCCCCTCTGCCCCTGTACTCAACCGCTCCTCCTCCGCTCAAAAGGCGACGATGATCTCCCACGTGCTTTTATGGCTCGTGGACGGGATGCCCTTCAAGCGAATCGCCTTCTCTCTAGTTTGCCATGTGTGGTATACGCAGCTCCTTGCTGGGTTCCCCGCGATCGAGTTATTCAGCGTTGCTTTCATCGGTAGCTGTGGTGAGTTTTCGGGAGCTCTGCGGATTCTCGGTGGGAGAGGTCCAAATGGAGTACATCGCTGACATGAACATCTCTGACCTTCGCCTCCTGCAGCTCTCGCGATCACCGACCACTTCGTATGGTTCTTCTACTTTACGCAAAACTACCACTCCTTCATGGAGATCTGCACCTTCTTCGGCCTGATCGTGTGGCTGGTGCCGTTCATGTACTTTATTTCACTGAGCGCGAACGAGTACACTCTCCCCGCGTTTGGTAAGTTTGAATTCATTACGTGCGGGAGGAGGCATTGCGGCAGCGCAGGGAGAACCCTCCGGTGCTGTCCTTTAACCGACCCCCCTCCTTCCCCCCTATCCACAGACCAATCGCGACGAGCCTCTCATCCACCCATGCAACCCACCGACGCGTCGACGCGGAAAAAGAAGGGGAACCTCAAAGCGTTCCTCCATTTCCTGTACTCCACTACGTTCCCGACACGAAACAACAAAGCGTTTTAGATCCTGCACTTTACCTGCTTCTCGCGCAACGCAACGATGTTTTATTGCACGTAGGGGGGGAGGGGGGGTAGCGCACCTGTAGATGTAAGATTAAAATGAGAGATACATTCTAGCAGATTTGTGCGGGTGGGGGTTGCGATGTTTCGAGATAACGACGTGCAGGGGCGAGTATGGAAAGGATTTCGAGTATCAACTGATTCTGCTCACTCGCAGAAGCAACCGAAAAATGGAGACTCGGTTAGCGAAGTCCACGAGAATTGGTTCCATTGTCATCTCGCCCTGCACAAAAACATTCACGGCGCCTCCAGCTCTTCCAAGATCGCTCCCAACCGAACGTCCACAGCGCACCGAGCGCCGTCCCTCTCTCTCAGTGAGATTCGTCTCAACTCCCTGAAATGCAATATAGAATGAACGACAACAAGAAGACAGGAACACAACAGCGCTCAAATCAAGCGAGCGAAAGCGAATCTTTTTCACGGCTAGTTTCTACCCATACCCAGCAGCAAGAACCGCCCCATATCCCGAAGCCGCGCCAGCGGGGCGAGCCCATCACCCCCCGCGTCCAGAATTTTATCCCGCAGTCTCGCTAGTTCATCACGGGGTAAGCCGTCGAATCTGGGTGTGATGATCGCGCATGCGACGACCGCGGTCGGCGACCCGTAGTACTTATTCGCGACAATGACCTGCTTGAGAAGTTGGAGCACCTTTGCGAGAAGCTTCGTGGAGGGAGACGAGACGATTTGGTCGTGCGTCCAGGACTCTGCTGACGTGGGAAAAACCGGGCTCCGCAAGACTTCGACCACGACAATTCCGTTGAACTCGTCTTCCGGAGGAGCCTTTAGACAGGTAGTAGGTGTTGTGCCAGAGCTGGGACTTTCGAGGAGGTAGTCAAGCGTTCGATCCATGACCTTCGCGATCAGGTCGATTTCAACCTTGGCTATGGGTGCCATTCGCAGGCGAGGATCCCCAGTAGTCTCCCGAGCGTCTCCTGCCGGGATCAAACGAGCGACGAGGTCATGAAAGAGCTGGCATTCACGGTAGTCATTGCGAGTTTTGAGCTTGAGCGCGTACGGGAAAGGGGCCTCAACGATTTCAAGACCCCAGCGGTGAATGGCCTCGGCGACTGGTTGTCTGGCAATGATCTCCCCTTGATAAGATAGTGTCCGGTGAAGTCCGTGGACGTCGTGATCGAGTTTGACCAGGTGCGCGTAGATGTCCTTCTGCATCGCCAGCATGTCGTCCATCTTCTGTTCAAGCTGGTCCATGCGCTTGTTGACAGCGCCGATAACCCGCTCAAAGCGGATCCCTAGCATTTTCTGGGTAGATCAGGAGAAGATTGATCAAAAAATCAAGCAACAGTGGACACGGTAGAGGTCTGCATTGCTGTGGAGGGATAGATCATACCTTTTCTTTTATAGTGGTCCAGATGCCGGGTTCATCCTCTATGGGTTCGCTCTCTGAAGGATCACTGATGGTTTGGGAGGAGATGATAAGTGGCCGTGCAGAGGGTGCGTCGACCCCTGGATACAGGAACCCCCACACCACACCATGCTGATGCGGATTTCTTCAAGGCTTACCAAATCGTTTCAGTTGCGACATCCTCATCGTCCAGCTTCGAGGAAGACACTGCCACAGGCGCGGAGGGAGGACCGGAGGCAGGCAGGGTTTCGGCAAGGTACTGGGTTTCGGCAAGGTACATTTGAACAGGATGCTGCTTTTGAAGTACAGTTTTTGTTAGCGAAAGAACGGAGGGCAGAGTCGGGAACGGAGGGCAGGGTCGGGGAGTCCCGCCTGAGAACTAAGGATGTCTGCGCTAATATAGCCCCACAGGAATCTACCGCGTTGGAATCAGGGCTACGCTCCCGCTCGATGAAAGACGAGGGTAAGTCTTGGAGGGCTTCGTGGACGTTCGGGCGTGTCCCGATACCAAGCTCTTCTTTTTCCGGCTTCGAGGAAGACACTGCCACAAGCGGCATCGCGGGAGGGGCGAATGGGCGAACGAGCGGAAGACCGGAGGCAGGCAGGGTTTCGGCGAGGTACTGGGTTTCGGCACGGTCCACTTGAATATGATGCTGCTTTTGAAGTACATTTTCTGTTAGCGGAAGAACGGAGGGCAGAGTCGGGAACGGAGGGCAGGGTCGGGGAGTCCCGCCTGAGAACTAAGGATGTCTGCGCTAATATAGCCCCACAGGAATCTACCGCGTTGGAATCAGGGCTACGCTCCCGCTCGATGAAAGACGAGGGTAAGTCTTGGAGGGCTTCGTGGACGTTCGGGCGTGTCCCGATACCAAGCTCTTCTTTTTCCGGCTTCGAGGAAGACACTGCCACAAGCGGCATCGCGGGAGGGGCGAATGGGCGAACGAGCGGAAGACCGGAGGCAGGCAGGGTTTCGGCGAGGTACTGGGTTTCGGCACGGTCCACTTGAATATGATGCTGCTTTTGAAGTACATTTTCTGTTAGCGGAAGAACGGAGGGCAGAGTCGGGAACGGAGGGCAGGGTCGGGGAGTCCCGCCTGAGAACGAAGGATGTCTGCGCTAATATAGCCCCACAGGAACCTACAGGGCTACGCTCCCGCTCGATGGAAGACGAGGGTAAGTCTTGGAGGGCTTCGTGGACGTTCGGACGTGTCCAGCTAATCAAAGGGATGGAAAGAGAAAAACGAGAGAGATGAGCACCTGTAACGTCACACACATTCACAAGCATTCCCGGTTCCCCGGAGGAAGAAAAACGCACCTCTTCATCAGCTGATCGGGTTCTACCAGCCCCTCGACATGGCCGCTCAGTGACGGAGGAGGCGATTGGGGAGAGGAAGGTGAGGTTGGAACTTCCGGCATCGCGACTGCAAATCCGGGCATTGGCTCCGAAGGGGTGGCGGACGGGAAGAGCTCCGGCTGAAGGGGGTGCGCTTCGATGATGGACACGAACTCCTCGATAGGGTCCTGAGGAGGAGAGCTCGTCTGAGAATCATTGAGAAAAATTGCGAGGATAAAGTTAATGAGAGGCGGCTCCGAAAGTTTCAAGTGTGGACTCACTCCTCCCCCTGTCCTCTGACCACGTCCCAGTTCTGGTAGGCGAACTTCACCAAAAGTCACCCCCGAGACGTGCGAATGTTACCCCGTTCCGACCCTGCCTCCTCCATCGAGATCTCTTCACCTCCACCCACCGTTTCCGAGTTCCTCTCCAATGTGGACTCATCCGCACCGTCACTCCCCCCCACGGTGGTGTGTCCCGTCTTCTTCTTCTTCGTCTTCTTGTTCTGGTTCTTCTTCTTCTGGTTGTTTTTCTTGCTCTTCTTCTTCTTCTTCGCCTCCCCCGCATCCTCCTGTCCCTCCGCCAACGCACTCTCCTCCGGATGAGAACCAGGAGCAAAATGCTCCTCCCAGTTAGCGAAGGCAGAAGCGTCGTTCGCCCGGTACGCTTGCGACGACGCTACCGGGCCCAGTTTTCGGAGCTCCTCCGCCTCACTCGCACCGGTGAACAGTAGAGCGCAGACGCGTGCGTCAAACGGGTGCAGGTCAACGAGGCTTTCGATTGGGGCGCAGAGAGGCGGGTTCCCCGCTGCGAACAACACAGGAACGGGCGAGGGGTTGGATATTGCAGTGCGGACAGCCTCGAAGAACAAAAGCGCCTTCGAGAAGGGAACTTTGGTCGGAGCCTCGTGGTCCAAAGCGCCGCAGACGTAGAGGACGGGCTGCGAGCCACTGGCTGGGCCGGACATGGCAGATGGTGTTCGGGTCTGTCGGGGCCGTAGTGATGCGCAGGGGTTGAGAGAGAGGCAGGACGGGTGAGAGCGGCCGGAGAACGGGAGGGGACGGGAGCGAAGGCGTTAGTTGTAACGGGGGTGAGGTCGTCGAGGTCTGCGAGGAAATGCGCAGCAGCTCGGCGGCGGAAATTCGAAACGTATCTGAGACGCGCCGCCGAGGTTCGTTCCTCAGCATCGTTCCCCCATCCTTTTTTTCCCCCGGCAGCTCGCGGCCGGCTGGAGGCCCGGGGATGGCGTGTCGAAAGGGATGAAGGGAAAGGAAACTGAGGTTGGTTCGCGTGACTTTGGGTTCAATGTAAAGGTTGGACGGCACTGCGAGGTCTTGGGAAGAAAAAGCAGCTCGCAGTGGGGGGAGACTCGCAATGGACTGGAGAATCGGCTCCCCTCGTAGCTGTGGCGTTGTGGGCGCGGGGCCCGCGAGAATACGGGAGCCTTTCACCTGCTGCTCCGCCGAACCCATCTGAAAGTGTCGCACCCCACCTCCCCTCCTCTCCCCGGCAGTGCCTCTCCCAACGTACCACATCTCAAATCAGACTCTCTCCATCTTTACCGCATTACTCTACTTTGCGACAAGGCAGTGTTTTGTTCTCGAAGTGTCATGGGGGAAGAGGGAATGGGCGGGACGGTGAGGCTGGAGCTCATCTCGGGATTGGGGGCCCCCCGATCCCTGCCCTCCTCCAGCTAGTTGTTGGGGCAGCCGGTGTCTGGGGATTCTAAAGTGAGGCTCACGGAAGCCTCTCCGCCTCCACCGTTGCCACTGTCGCTTCACCGCCTGCATCTCAGCGGATTGAGCGCCAAACGTTAGTTGATGTGGTATCATACCGAGGATGCCGTAGTGAGAGCAAAACATCAAAACGTACCAGCAACTCCAGCGACTGATTCGAGGTGGGGCATTGGCGAGAAGGATCCGTCTCCAAGGAGGACACAGACGCGAATAAAAGGCATGAGTCGCTTCATCGCCTCCCTTGCCAGTGTTGAGTTCTTGAGAGGTCAGCGTCACCTGACTCTTAAACCTCACCGCAGGCGAGGGAGGTGATGAGAAGAAAAAAACCAGATAGATACTTTGGTTTTGGCGATAGGTGAAACGATAGGCGAGCTGTCAAAAGGAAGGGGGTGTGGGGTGCGATGATGAGGACCAGTGTTCTTCATGTGTCCCGTTTTTATACCATATTCTGCTTCCTTCGAAGCCTCAAAGCAGGTGCTGATCGAAGCGATCACTTGAGCGGTGAGAGATTCAGTCGGTTGGGGGGAGGCCGGCGTGCTCTCCTCCGCAGGGGCGTACACAGCACCTTGGAAGTCTGGGAGGCTGGAAAGGAGGTACCACGCTATCTTCTGTGCGAAACTTCTGCACTTCTGCCCGCCTCCCGCCCTTTTCGCTGAATTCAGTCCGATTTGAGTGGCCTGTTCGCCTCCTTCGGATTGACGCGAGGTTGACCGGTGGGATTGACGGATGGGGAAGGGGAAAGGAGAGGGGGGGGGCAGGGGGTGCAAGGAGTGTAACACGTTGAGGAGGGA
>KZ994497.1:0-11316 GCA_003614705.1 Blyttiomyces helicus | reverse complement strand
GATCTGCTTGAGGCCGATGCTCGCGGGACTAACGATTTCTGTGGGTCTTCGTCCCCCTGTCCTGTATCCAGCCAAGACTGACGGTTGCGTTTGCCGCTTGCGTTTGGTCGATGTGGGGACATGGTGGTTCTTTTTCTTTTCTCGATGCTTTGGATAGGTAGCTTGGTCTGTGCGAACGGGTTAGTCCATAAGTATATGCTTGCTGTTGTGAACCTTCGATTGTGACTCCATGTCGGCCAGCAGCGTTATCGGAAAAGAAACGGGGAGAACAGATAGAGACAAAAATCGCAGACGTTTGGGCCAGAGACCTGGAGACCAATGGGCTTTTCTTTTGCGGTACTTCCCCTGCGACACAAGCACCCGGTATCCCAAGAGGAACCACAACTGCGGCCGTCGCCGTATAAAAGGACGCCGACGACCCATGAAAGGCTCGCAGCCAAAACAGCCCGGCGCACTTGCTAGGCGTGCCTAAGGCCCACCACGAGAAGACTTGAAATCTGCCCTCTTCAAACGGGCCTCTGGCCTGGTGCGGGCCCGCATACTGCATACAACGACTGGGACAGCGTTAATTCATCACTGTGGCCGAAAAAAAAAAGCGAAACGCGAGCGAACTTGAGCTGCGACGTTATCCAACACGCCCGTGCCTGGAGCCGCGGCCTCGGCGCATGTCAAAAAATCGAAAAATGAACGAGTCCGACAGTCTGAGACCAGAACTTTTTCTGTTCGCGCTCGACATTACAAGCTGTGTCCCCCCGCAAAGGATTGTTGCGAGCTACCGCGCAGCCCACCATGTCCATCACCCCTCCGATCCCCGCGTTGCGTCTCGACACCATGGTCGAGAAGCCCGAACGGTTCTTCAACAAAGACGAGTCACTTTCGGCGGAATTCAGAGACGCTGCTAGATGGCTCTTTGGCGTGGGTGAGTCCTTGCGTGGAGGCTGCGTGGGCATAGTGAATGGGGGCCAAGGGAGGTGCAGATGCCGGAAAGCTCGAGACACCGAAGGAAACCACGACACTGTGGTTTTCCTCCTAACTCCAGTCTACACTCCCCCCACCCCCTCCCCGCACCCAGCACGGCAAGCCGATTCCGTCCCTCGCCCCGACCTACCCTTCACCGAGCTCCTCGTCGACGGGTTCGACGCGGAAGCCGTGTGGGAGCAGATCCACATGGCGAACTCCGGGCTCGTGGACGAGCTCGAGGAGGTTGCCGCGTCTATCGGGGAAATCGAGGGGGTCGATGGGTCCGACGCGGAGGAGATGGAGGTCGACGTGGCGGAAAGCGGGGAGGATGACGATGACCTCGAGGTGGAGGATGAGGACGAGGAGGACGCGGACCTTGACATGGACGAAGACGTCGACGAGGAGGACGATGAGGAGGAGGAGGACGAGGAAGGGTTGGAGGAAGAGGAGGAGGAGCTTCATAGCGAAGAAGACCTCGATGCGGCACCGAAATCCGCGCCACGCAAGCGGAAAACCGTGGTGGACGACGCATTTTTCTCGTTGGAGGAGATGGAGCGTTTCGCGGAGCAAGGGGAGGCGAGAGACCTGAAGCGTGCGAAGAAGGCTGAGGGGGACAGCGACGATGAGGACGGTGATGATTACATTGGGCCAGGTTGGTGGATCCTTGCGGTTTTCCTTTTGTCGCCGGCGGGAGGGCACGAACCTGTGCGTACGTTTCTCCAGAAGCTCGTTTACTCAATATTCTGTGTGTTTTTTAGACGACCTCACGGTCGACCCGGACGAGCTTGTTAATAGTGACGAGGATAGTGATAACGCGAACGGTGAGTAAGGCGAACGATCCTATTGAATTCTTCGAAGGTTACACGACCTTTAAAAACTCACATGTTAAACTTTTTACCGCCCTTATCTTAACTCAGATATCAATTACGAGGACTTCTTCGGCCCGCGAGATGACATCGAAATGGAGTCTACTAGTCTGCGATACTCGGATAAGCTCGCAAAAAGGATGTCCCAGAGTGGTAGAGGAGGCGAGAACGACGATGAGGACGATGAAGACGAGGAATCGGGCGCACAACCGATCGCAGGGGACGAGGAGGCCGACGACGACGAGGAGGGGGAGGAGAAGGACGAGGAGGAGGGCGGCCCGGGTAGCGAAGACGAAGAGGAGGGTGACGAATCCACTCCGCGCACCTCTTCGAACCTGTTCTCGCTCGATGATGACGACGAGGCGACTGGCCCGCTGTCGACGTTTGAGAAGAACCAGCTGAAGATGCGCAAGACGATCGAGGCGCTCGAGGAGGAGGCGATGGCGGAAAAGGCGTGGACACATAAGGGCGAGGTGTCGTCGCGCGCGCGACCTATGAACTCCCTCCTCGAGGAAGACCTCGAGATCGAGCACGCCGCGAAGCCCGTCCCCGTGATCACCGAGGAGAATACGGCGACCCTCGAGGACCTCATCCGCCAGCGCATTAAGGACCAACTCTGGGACGACGTCGTGCGGAAGGCCGCGCCACGGGACCGCGAGTACGACCCCAACCGTCGCATCGAGATCAACGAGGAGAAGAGCACCAAGTCGCTCGCGGAGCTGTACGAGACGGACTACCTGCGGCAGACGGGCGGTGCGGCGGCGGCGGCGCCTACGGAGAAGGACGAGGCGCTCGCGAAGCAGCACGCCGAGATCGACACCCTCTTCGCCGCGCTCTGCACCGACCTCGACGCTCTCTCGAACTGGCACTACACGCCAAAGCCCGCGCGCGCCGAGCTCGAGGTCCTCCCGCTCCCGTCCGTCCCCGCCATCCAGATGGAGGAGGTCACTCCCGCGACCGTCTCCGACGCAACGCTCGTCACCCCGCGCGAGGTGTTCGACGCGCAGGTCGGCAAAAGCGCCGCCGAGATGGACGCGACCGATCGCAAGAAGGCCCGGCTCCGTGAGAAGCGGAAGATGAAGAAGGAACGCGCCGAGCGCGAGCGCGAGCGCAAGGCCTTCGACGCCGCGCGGCCCGACGCCGTCGCCCGCGTCGAGAGCGTTAAGAAGGGCAAGGAGAAGGCCCTCGAGCAGCTCATGGGCCAGAAGAACGTCACTGTCATCGCCGATGCAAAGACCAAGAAGAGCATCGCGGCTGGAAAGGGCAAGAAGGGGAGGGAGATACGCGCCAAGGTCGTCGAGAAGGGAGCCAAGCTTGGGGAGAAGGGGGCGCGGACCGACCGTGCCGAGATGCTGCGGTTGTAGCGCGGCTTGGGCCGTGGAGAGCCAGGCTGCCTTCTTTTGTGTTATTCTTTCTTGTACTTTCGTTCTTGACCCAATGTTGCCCATTAGCATTTTCTTGTCAATTGCCAAGTGTTTTCTTCGGGAGGGGGGGCGAGTGGAGGGAGCTGAAATATTATTTACTTGGGGGCCGGCGACCTGAGGGCTTTTCTTCTCTGCCCGGTCCGCATTAAACGGAAACAATGGCGGTAAACCAACGAGGGGACGGTTGTCATCCCGCGAGAAGCGCGCAGCCGTAGCATGGATCTTCTCACCCCACTACAACTTCCGGCCTAAAAAAGAAAAAGCACGCCAGACTGTATGGCAAAAAGTTACAGTTGTTTTTTGAATTCACATCCATTTACTGATCCGCAGGCGTCCCCGCGCACGCCTGGTTCCCCGCGCGCGTCGGCAAGTTTGACGGAGCAAAAGCGGCAGTCCGGGTCGGCGCCGGGCGGACGGGGGACGAGTCAGCCACGGGAGAAGATGGGCCGATTCTTGGCGTTTGGGGAGCCGCTGGAATGTTTAGGGGCGGGGGCGACTGAGTCGTGGCCGGCTGTACCGGGGCTGGGACGGCACGAGTCGGCGGCGGTGGGGGTGCGCGCGTGGGGGAAGTGGCTGTCGGACGTGTAGGGGCCTGGGCGGTGCGATTTGGCGACTGTGAGGGTGCATCCGAGGGGGAAGTGGGCTGAAGGGGCGTGGTGGGAGTTCCCAATGATGGAGGCCGGGCGCTAGAGGGAGTGGGAGGCTTCGAGAGGGCGGCGGGAGGCGACGGCGAGGCTGTCCGGGTTGAAGAGGCGACCTGAGTTGCGATCGGGCTTGGTGCCGGCCCGGGTGCAAGCGATCGCGTCGGTGAGCGTGGAGCGACATCAGAGGGGCCGATCGCCGATGTCGATGGCTGAGTTCGCAATGAGGATGGCGTAGCTGAATCGAGAGTGGGGGATGCGGTCGCTCGCGTGGGCGATGAGGGGGAGAGCTTCGAGAGTGAGGTAACTCGTGTTGGCGACGCAGATCGGAGCTCGTCGGTCGACTTTGCCATTTTCTTCGGAGACAAGCTCGTGGGCGTCGGTGTCCTGTCCCCACCGCTTCCCCGCGTCGAGGATAGGTCATCCAGGGACCTTCCGACACGAGTATCGATCCCCACTCTGCCAACAACACCCGACGCGGCCAGGAAGCGGTTGACGTGGCCCACAACTCCGCCTTCCATGTCGAACCAGAAATGATCCGCGCCGGGAACTACAACAAGCTTAAACATCACGAGTTGGCAATCAGGATATGGCGCCAAAAAAATGGCAGCAATGCGCGGGATCGAGAAGGAAGGGATTTTCTTACCTCTTTCGGGTCGGAAATGTTTTGAAAGAATTTCCGGGCAGACGATTCCGATGTGAACGAGTCCTCAGTCCCCGTGATGAACAACTTAGGGCATTTGATTTCCGCAAGGGACGCCAAGAACTTTTTCGAGTTCCAAAACGTCAGAAACCACAAAACGCTGCTCGGGTAGCTGATACACACCAGCGCCGCGAGATCTGGGATGCTCTTCGCCGCCGCGGACGCCGCAACTGAGCCATACGAGTAGCCCTAGATTTGCAGCAGAACAGGAGCGTGAGTCCAAAAAGGGCACGGGAGAGAGGCAGGAATGGGAGGGGAGGGGGGAGACGGGCGACAAACGCACCACCAGAATGAACCGCTTCGGGGCCAAATTTACGCGCTCGCGGGCATAACGCACGACGGTCAGCACATCATCGACCTCGCCCTGGCCGCGCCAGGAGGTCTTCCCCGTTGAGTTACCCACACCACGGAAGTTGAAGCGTATGACCATGAAGCCTTTTGATGCAAAGTTCCGGAACAGGGCGGCGACGACGTTGTTGTCCATGTTGCCACCGAGGGGGCCATAGGGGTGCATGAGGACGACGCATCTGAATGGGAGGAGGAGGTTTGCGGGTTGGTTGAGAAATGCGTGAGTTGAGGAGGATGCATGCACGTTTTTAGCTTGGGAGGGGGATTTCTGTGTGGAGAGATTCCGCCTCTCGTTGCTCACGTCTCTCTGTTCTTCCCGCGGTGGGAACAAATGCGGGCCTCGATCAGGCAGTCTGCAGCGGTCTTTATGAAGCATAGCTCCTCCTGTGTGGAAACGAGCGGTGGCATTTTCCGGCGGTATGGAGAGAGGAGCAGGTATGGGTTCGAGGCGGTTGCGACTCGCTAGATCCGACGGGCGGAAACGAAGAAAAGGGTTGGTTTGTGTGAATAACGCGAGACGCCAGACGCGCCTGATTTCACCGCGACAGCGACGACGACGGTATCCAATCCGACGCGTCCTGAACTCCGCCACTCCGCAGCCAGGCCAAGCCAGGCGCCCCAAAAGTTAATTTGGTGTTGGTGTACGACTGTTTGGTCCTTTTTTCTTGCGCTTTTCCAACCAATAAGACGTCCTGTCCCCCTGCTCCATCTTTGACACTTCTCTCCCCCCGCCTTGAACACTACTGCTCCTGTTCTCAACAATGTTCGCAAACTCACTCCTGGTCCTCGCCAGCCTCCCCGCATTCGTCGCCGCCCTCGACATCATATTCACAAGCCCCACAACTAGCACAACTTGGCAACCCGGTCAGGGCGTGCAGATTGCCTGGACTGTCAACCCGGCCGGAACTTCCCTCAACAACGTCGACACTGACATTCTGACGTTCACTCTTGAGGTAGGCCATCGTGCTGACGAGTTGGGCTGTGTGCTGGACGAGCGAGGGTCCGGTGTTGGCCGTTTGTTAGTGAAGTGGAATTCTCCGCGAGACACCGCGTCTGTTCTGTGGTTGCCCTGCTCTCCAGCGGTCCCTTGGTCCAGTTCTCTGAGCCTTTGAACGGAACAACCCTTTCCTGATACACGAGACAATTAAACCCTCTGTTTTACTGCATAGGATGTCCGCAACGGTGTCAGCTCTGGAGTTCCCTTGGGCACCGGCCCCATCGCCAGCGCCTCCATCGGCACTCTCGTTGCCACCGGCCAGGTCCCTAATGATGCGACCGTGACCGGCGGTTTCAATTTTACGCGAGTATCATCTTTGACTTTTGCCGGAGTTGGGTGCTGCATGTGAATGTGACGATAGTTTCTTTCCATCTAAAGCCAAATTCCTCCAACCACATCAAACCACCCTCTGCTCCGTTATTCATTTCGCCCGACATAGAATTCGCGCCGCAAACCCCGCCGGGGTCTTCGTATTCTCCCCCCAGTTCACGCTCCTTAACCGCGACGGCACCCCCCCGAACGCATCGGCGATCCCCGCTGCTAAAAAACCTGTTACTACCACCATCACGGTCGCTCCCACCACCGCTTCGACGGGAACGGCCGTCCTCACCAGCGCATCGGCAACCCCGACCACCTCTCAACCGACCCAAACCCCCGCGAGTAGCGACACCATCCGCGCATCCAGTTTCTCGGCAGTCGCGCTCGTCCTGACATCGATTGTCGGGTACTTCTTGCTGTAGAACGCGGAATTTCATGAAATCTTTTTCTTAGTAGAGGGGTGTATGTGTGTGTGTGTGTGTGTGTGGGGGGGGGGGGCGATAACTAGGTAGCACGGACCCACTTTTCTTCAAACATGGTTTGACTCGCATTCTGTATTTTACTTCTCTGCAATCCTGTTCGTTCGCTGTTGGAAGGGAATAGTTTCCCGCTCTCCCAACCGTCAGATTGATGGAGCGGCACCGCTCCCTTTGATAGATAGGCAAGGCAGGGCAGGGCAAGGCAGGGCAAGGCTTCCAGTGCTTCGAAATGTTTTCTGTCGCTTCGAGATTTTTGCTGTGGGAAAGAATCGCATCAATCGATCATCTGAAAGTGCGATAACGGAGTGACGGCGGTTCATCGTGAATCCGTGATGTGACCGCTGCCGTTTCGCCTTTTGCAGGCTGACCGAGACGCCTCCTTGTCTCAAGTTCTCAACTCTTCGCTGCACCTGCCGCAACCCCGCACCACTTGCCCACCGGCCTTGTAAGCACCACCCCCACTCACATATCTCCTCGAAGACCTCCATTTTCCCACAAGAGAAAAATCCGCCGTTCAACGTCTTTGGCATCGGAAAATCGCTGTCTCCGGATTACATCATCCGCATCCGCGGCACTAATCCGTGAATTCGTCACCGTCGACGAGCAAGGGGTTGAAGGCGTCGTTGAATGCAAAAAGTGAGGGTTGCGTTTATGCGTTGGAAAAGGTCCCCATCCCCCTTCACTCTTCCCTGATTCGTGTCCGCCTTCGCTCTCCTGCCTCCTGCACCTCCACCCGCCCTGTAATTCTTGCAATCATCGCGAATAATTCCATTTCTCACGTTCCCGTTCCTGGACCGCCTCCTTCCGCCTTTGATCCTCCCCCCTCCTCCCCTCCTCCCCTAGCCCTTCCTCCCTCAAGAAGTTTCCCAACAACGATCAAGAATCAACACCAGCAACAGCCCAACTGCCATCGCATCCCACCGCCGTCGCTCAACTCTGTTGCCGGACCGAGAAGCCAGAAGCCCGACCCCTCCCCCGCCGCTGAAACCAGCAAATCCGGGATCGATTCGTAAATGATGGTGTCTTCAGGTGTCTTCTTAACTCTCAACCAAATGGACGCCTTTGTGACCCCCGCACCCTCGCCCCACCCTCACTCGCGCCCCGCCGCCGCAATCTCAATCTCCGATCTCATCTGCCATGAAGACCACAACGCTTCCCAAGCTGCAGCCTTCGTTCCCACGTTGGACCCGGCTCCCACGCAGCTGGTGACCCCCTCTGCAACTCCCATCGCAAGACCGGGATACCCGACTCCGCCCTCCACCGGCCCGCCTTCCCCAACCCCTCCTCCCTGTGACCTTGCCGCCCTACTGTGCCCCGATGCTTTGCTCCACCCGCTGGATGAGCGCGAGGACAGCCTCCCTATTGCGCCGTTTTCGCGGGCGATTCCGACAGTCTCGGCCCCGCCCCCGCTCTTCCCTGCACGCCCGACCTCGACCCATTTCCGCGCCCGCGCCCCGGGGTCCATTCGGAAACGGAAGTCTCCGCCTCACAAGAGCATTTCACACAACGCCTCGGCCGACGTCCGCGCGCGCGAGCGCATATTCTCTTTGGACGTATTCTCCCTCTTTGTTGCCGATCCGGCGACATTGTTGAGGGACAATGCACCTGTGGCCGCCGCTGTTGCTGCTGGAGACTCCCCTGCCGAAGCGGCTGCAAAGGTGGCGGCAAGGAGGGCGGCGTTGGGTGGGGTTGGCTCAGCTGTTGGGGCGAGACATGCGGACCGTCTCCCGGAGGACTATTCGATGCCCGACCGGTTCGTCCCCGCCGACAATGCTCCCGGCGCCTCCTGGAAGAAAGGTGGGTCTCACCCTCTGTTAGTGTGTGGGCTTTTTGTTGCTTCATCGACTGGTCGCTTTTCTTTCCCTCCTTCTCCTCCTCCCCTCAACTCAATTCCTCAACACGTCAACCCGCCAATTCTTCAAAGCACAACCTCTCCCGCCTCCCACTCGCCATGCTCCTCCGCGCCCTTCAAGCCCGCGAGGCCGGCCCACCCCGCTCCGGCCAAGACTATTACTTTGGTGCGCAACTTACCCGATCCCCGCGTCCCACGCCAGGGTTTCCCTCGCCTGGAAACCGTCCCCCTAACCTGACCCCAACCCTCTTTCCTCACCCCTTCCCTCCACTCTGCAACACTAGCTCGTGCCACAACCTCAGACCAGAGCCTCATCTCGCGCCTGACCCTCTCCCAGATCCTCGACTCCCACACTGGGTGCGTCAACGCTTTGAGCTGGAACGCGTCCGGAACGCTGCTCATCTCTGTGAGTCTTGGAAGGTTGGACGTGCGGAAAAAGAGGCGCCTGCGTGCGCTGAGAGAGGGGAAGGGAGGTCGTGAGCCCGCGCGGAAGCGAGATCATTTTCCGAACTGGATGGCGCGACAAGAACACTGCCTTTGACCCCCCTCGTCCCGTCCTATCACAGGGATCCGATGACCTACATCTCGGACTCTGGTCCTACCGCCCCGGCCCCTCCGAACCCACTCGTGACGGCATCCAACCCCCGACAAGGCTCCTGGCCCGCATTCCCACCGGTTAGGCAACCAAGATACCGCCCCCCGCCCTTTCCCATGCGTGCAAAATGGAGATGCTGATAATGGATCCCACACTTTCCCATTCCAAGGTCATCGAGCGAACATTTTCTCAGCCAAGTTCATGCCCAACCGGGGGGACTCTGTCGTCGTATGCTGCGCCGGAGACAGCGAGATCCGCGTTGTGAATCTGCATCTGGGAACTGATGATGCGAAGGCTACGCTGAGCCGTGTGTATCGCTGTCATGAGGATCGGGCCAAGAGGATCTGTACGCTTGAGCACGATCCGAATGTGTTTTTGTCTTGTTCGGAGGATGGTAGGTGGTAGTGCTACTGGGCGCATTTAGGGTTTCCATCGTTTCTCTCGTGTTTCCCACCCGCGCATCCGATTTTTCATATTCTCCGCTCATTAGGAACCGTCCGCCAATTCGATCTCCGTGTCCAATACGATTGCTCCAGCTCGCGCACATGCACCCATCCCGCTCTGATCGACTATAGCCCGAACCGCATGGCGCTCCATTCTATCTCGGTCAACCGTTTGAACCAAAACCTGCTCGCCGTGGCCGGAACGAACCCGTACATCTACCTCCACGATCGGCGGTTTCCGACAAAGTGCGTGAGAAAATTCTACCCGCCGGGGTTGGATCCTAAGAACCATATCACGTCAATCAAGTTTGCCGAAAGCAACGGGGAGGAGCTCCTAGGGAGCTGGTCAAATGACTATGTGTATCTTTTCGAGCTTAATCGGAGCGAGGAGGCTAGGCGCGGTGCGGGGGTTTCGAAGGGTGCCCGGAAGCGGCGCGCAGGTGGCGACGCGGCGCCGCTGCCCCTCGACGAGTCCTCCGTCGCAAAGGTCTCTTCCGCTGCATCGTCCTCGTCACTTGCCGGCACATGGAGTCTTAACTGCATCTCGGCGGAGGAGGCGGACGCCACGCGAGTGCGAGCGGCGGCTGCGTTCGTTCGAGGCGATTTCGATGCCGCCGGCGGGGAGATGTCGCGGCTGTTGCGGAATCACAGCGAACGCGCTGCGGTGCGCGGGACGGATCCGAAGTCGCGTGGCGCGGATTACCGCGATCGCGCGAGATGCTTCTTGCGGTCGGCTGCGGTTGCGGCTGCGACGTATGAGCCTCGCTCCGTGTCTGAGTCCGCCGCACCTGCTACTGCCGCGCCCTTCTCTGCTACTGCCCCGCCTAGCGCCTCCGCCCCCTTACCTACCCCCGAATCCTCCTCCTGGAAGCGAAAGCGCGAAGACTCCCTCGCCTCCCTCTTCGAATCTCCATCCTCCCTTTCCCAAAATCTGCACAACGCCGTATCAGACGCCGCGCGGTCGATCCATTTCGTGCGCGACGATCCCCGCAGCCACCTCCTCCGTGCCGCAGCCTCGTGGGGGCTCGCGAGCGCCTCCGCGGACCCGACGCAGCAAGCCGAGCGGGCCGTGAGCGCGCTCTCGCGCATCGAGCGGCCCGTTCCCACCCGCTTCACCGACGTCGAGGATGCGGTCGAGGCGTGTCGCGTCGGCGTTGCGGGGTGCCAGGCTGCACCGGACATGAGTGCCCGCATCGAGGCGTGGCGGAAATGGAGTTTGAGGTGGATTCGCGCGCTAGAGGCTGCTAGTGCGGTTGAGCCCGATGCTGATAGTGGACGGGGAGGTGTGGACAGGGAGGCGGAGGATGTGGAGGAGGAGATGACGGAATCGGAGGAGGAGGAATCGGATGAGGAGGAGGAGTTGGTGGAGGTAGCGATGGACGGGAGGGAAGGGGAGGAGGAGCTAGAAGACAGCAGCAGCGAAGGGGAATCTGATGAGCGGGAGGAGTTGTGGGCCGATCTCATAGTCGGTCAGTCCGACGATGATGATATGGATGGTCCCGACGGAGAAGATAATGACGGGGAACCGTCGCGGCCTTTCCCAAATGCTGAAATCTCGTCGCCCGTGCGCACTTTTAAGGGCCATTGCAACGTCCAGGTTTGTTTTGTCTATTCCGCCTGAAAATCACCTTGTATTCTGCACTAAATAACGGGAATTACATAACCTTTTGTCGGTTCGTCCCCCCCCCCC
>KZ994496.1:0-11316 GCA_003614705.1 Blyttiomyces helicus | reverse complement strand
GTTGTTGTAGTAGACATAGGTCTTTGGGCTAGGGGCAGGCACTATTGGGGTGGGGTGACTGGCTGGCTGTTCGGTGGGGAGTCCTGGAGGGTGGGCAACTGAAGCATTGGTTGGGCGCAGCGAGGACTGCACACTGTTCACGAGGTGGCTGGTTGATCGGTTCATCGGTGGGGTCATGGATTTCATCTTAGCTACGGAACGGTACAGCGGCTTTGGTCATTTGGACGGGTACGGGTTGGGGTGGGGCTCGTGGTGCTGTTCGTGGAGGGGTTGATTGGTTGGTTCGGGGGCGAGGGGTGTTGGTGTAGTAGCGGTTTAACTAGCGGGGAGGGGCAAGGAAGGGCTGTGTTACTACTTGCGTCGGCTGTCCATGTCATCACGGTTGGTAGCGGGGCCTGTTGGGGGCGCTGAGGTGGTGGTGGGGGCGGTGGGGCGGTGCTCGGGCCGATGCTCTGGCGGATGAGTGGAAGACGGACGTTACGCTGTTGTGCGTGCGTGGTCTACTTGTCTGCTTCGGGTTGACGTGGCGAGGGGGTGCTTGATGCTGGACTGGGTTCGGCAACGGGTGCTCGTCATCATATCGACGCCTTCAGGGTGGTGGCAACGGCTGCGGTGGTGATCTGTGGGTATCGCTCTCAGGAGGGGTGCTTGTGGGTCATCGTTGGGTTGGGGTTGTTATGTTGGGGGTGTCGAGTGAAGGGGGATGCGGAAGGAAGTGTTAGCGGAGGTCGAAGGAGGGGGGCTTGCATGAGTGGTCTGCGGACATCGATGGTAGTCAATGGGAGCAGATCATGATTGCAACTTGCCAGCCCCCCGGTCGACTGGAGCGTGCTTCCTGTAGCAGACGCCGGAACGGTGGTGGTGAGGGTGCGTTGTTGGACGGGGTGGGGGCTTCTGGGACTGCTGCTCGGTGCTTACTGGGCTT
Organism: Blyttiomyces helicus; assembly: GCA_003614705.1. Lineage (NCBI taxonomy): Eukaryota > Fungi > Chytridiomycota > Chytridiomycetes > Blyttiomyces > Blyttiomyces helicus. The sequence continues at coordinate 10,391 of KZ994496.1, read as the reverse complement.
GCTGGGGGTGTGGCTGGTGGTGGTTCATCGCGGGGAGGCTGGGCTGGTGGCTGCTGAGGTGGCTGCCTGTGGGCTGGGTTTTGCGTGGGTGGGCTGCTTGTTGGTTCGTGTTGGCGGGTCGCGTATCGCATCGTTGGGGGCTGGTGGGATGGAGGCGTTGGCTTGGCTGACTGCTGCGTTCTGTTGGTGTTGGCGGTGTTCTGCGGGGTTCGTTCGGTGTGTCCGTCTGGTGTAGGTGTAACATGCCCGTATCTACGCGGGTGTTGGGGGTTCAAGTCCCTCGACGGTGGTGTTGAGTGAGGGTGGGGTGGAGGGGTGGTGTTAGCGTAGGGAGAAGGAGGGGGGCTTGCAGAACGTTGGTGGAATCGCCCTCTTCGGAGTTACCCACCCGGACCCAACTTGTTGGGGAGGATGGGCTACGGAGATGAAGGTGATGTAACCATAAGGTCTGCAACTTGCATGCCACCCGGTCGACCGAGCGTGCCACCGGAACGACCTTGTGCAGGACTGGGGGTGAGCCGCCTGTGGCCGTCTCGGGTAGCTACAGATTGGGGTTGCACCGGTTGACTTGGTGGTGATGATAACCGTTCCGCTGCTTGACCACGATCGTCCTGGTGTTGACCTGCAGGTTATTGCTGTTCTTGAGGGTGACGGTTCTGCTGCTTGACCCGACTACGAGGAGGGTGATGATGACGGTTCCGCTGGTGATCCTGCTGAATCCTGTACTGATGATGACAGTTCCGCTGCTCTTGGTGGTGGACGCCTGATGTTCGTAGGGCACCTTCGGGTCTTGTGGATGATGCTTGCCTTGATGAACCTTGAGGTGAACTGCCTGCTGACATCCGTAGGGGGACCCTTGCCTCGTCGTTTGCAGGTTTACTCGACTCGTTTCGTTACCGACTGACTGCATGCTCGTGCCTCGCATCACTGAAGTACTTACCAATCGTTGTTGCACGGGATGAATCTGTGGATGGTTTAGTCCACTGACATGCGTGGGGGACGCTCTGCTAGGGTAGTTCAGTCGTAAACTCCTTCTCTTGATGATTTGGTTACCTACCTACTGACTACCAATCAACGTTGCACTGGATGACCTGTTGGTCAGGGATGCTTCTGACATAGGTGGGGACATCTGGACATGGTCGTTCGCGGGCTCACTTATCACTTTACCCACTGACAAACAAACCGCATGCTCGTACCTCGCATCACTATGAGAACTACCAATCGAAGCTGCACTGGGGGAACTGATTGACGCACTGGTTACTGGTACCCGTAGGTGGGACCTTGGCTAGGACGTTCAGTCGATACCTCCTTCACTGATGATCACTGAGCTGCTTTCACTTCACTAGGTAACGATTCTGACTAACCGGTTATCCTGCACGAGGTCGTTTCGTTCATCTACGAAGGGCACGCTTCGGCCTCCGTCTCACCTGAAGCTCGCAAGCTCGCTGTTCGCCTCCTCAGGCCTACGCTAACACCCTTCTCCGATGAACTTCACTTATGGTCACTGCTGCACTGGATGATGGCGTCTGTGAGGGGACTGATCGGTAGCTGGTTTCGACGACTCGTCACTTGATGACCACTGAGTGACGAACCTTATCAATCGGTGTTGCGCTGGATGACCTGTTGATGCTTGGGGTACCAGCAACGGGGTCGTTCCATTACGTCGACCACGCTTCGCACCTACTCCTCCCGCGAGCGGGGCCCCAAGGGAGCAGGCGCTGCGCTAACACTCGACTTCACTGCACTTGCTAGCTCCCTCATCAACTGACTGCTCTACCTTACCAATCGCTGTTGAATCCGATAGCTGGTCTTGATGACCATGAACTACCTACTGACATCCGTAGGGAGCACCTGCAACGTCGTTCGCAAGCTCACTCGACATCACTGACTAACCTTGAACGGATGACCAACTCCTTACTGACCTCTGTAGAGCAACTTGCACGATGTCGTTCGCAGGTTTACCTTGATTGATTGACCGCATGCTCGTACCTGAAACTTGAGTCATTTGGGCAATCTACCCAATCCAAAAATCAATCGGCAATGACACCCGTCACTCTGCCCCAGAAATGTATTCCCCCCTAACCCCGATCGATGTCAACCAAGTTTCAACACTCATGCTGGGAAGCTTGCGCCCACCCACGGGACCCCCTGGAGCTCTACAGTCCTCCCCGCTTCGCCTGATGCGATGGTAAAGACAAGCGCATCACTTTCAACTTCAGCACCCTGTGACAAACTTGAAAAACAAGATACCATGAAATACCTAGCCACACCCTCGCTGCTTGCGTTGTAAGGACACAAAATCACCGTTGGGCGAGGTCGAAGGGGACTGGCAACTGGCTGGGGCTACCAGGAGAGGAAACCTGGAAAGATTGAAGATGGGCAGCCCCTTCATGTCACGGACGATGTTGTGACAGCATTAAATGTCAGGCAAAACCCGCTCTTAGACCATCTTATTTCGGAAAATAGGTGGACAGATGGATTCAGCCTACAGGCACCTTCGTGCTAGATGCTGGAGCGGTGGGGCGGGACTCGCAGGAGAATATATATGACCTTCTCCAGTGCAAGTTGCGGGCCACAGGTTCCGACAGTCTCGACATCAAAGGAGCCAGGACTCACCTTCCAACTTGTTTCAAGCTTTCCTTGTGCCCTTTGGAATAGAGCGGTGGGAGCTTCGAAGTCGTTGCAAGGGGAACAGGGGTACTTCATCGACTTCCAGCTCCCAACCCTCCCCGTCTATCTCCACCCAGCTTGTTGCCTTGGGGAGACGGAGGCGGTTGACGCACTTGCAGGGACAGTCACTTTTGATGATGTGCCAGCGCAGGTCGTCATTCTCCTCTGTTTTGGAAGGAAGTTACTTGCGATGGATGGCATTCGCTTCAGAGGAGCGCCTTCTTCCTTGTCCCCAGCTCTGAGCCTCAGCAGGCCCCCCCAGTCGGCTGCAAGCGAGAGGGTTCGGTCTCGAAGTCCAAGTTCAATCAGGGGCAAGAAGGCGAACGCAAAGGAGTCTCCTTGCAAGTAACGAACGTAAGTTGCAATTGATGCTATTCATCTCATCATGGTCCATTGCCGACATGGGCTCAGGACACGGAACCAATCCAACACACCATCTTCCTCTACACGATCGACGACCTTTTCTCCCCAGCTACCCGAAACACACGATGGTGACCACAACCCCCAGCGCGCAGACAGCCCTCCAGAAAGCCGAGGAGCTCGCCAAAGCCCAGCCAGCCAAAGCCATCGACCTGTACAAAAGCTACCTCCAGGCGGAAGGTGCGCATCCTTTCAATCTCGCCGCCGCGTGAACTTTTCTGAGGGTGAACTTTTCTGAGGGGTGCCGCGTCACTCATCCCGTGTCCGCTCTCTCCTTTCCCGATCGCAGGAAAGTCCGACGAGGATGTGAAGACCAAGGAGGCTTCGCTCCTCGCGCTTGCCGCGCTCTACAAGCAGCAAAAGTATGTTGGATTGGTTCCTTGTGAGCGGTGCAATGGAAAGACTGCGCGAGCATTGCCCTTTGACGCCTTTTCCCGCCGATCGCCAGGAAGCAGGATGACCTCGCCGCTCTCGTTCGCTCGTCGAGGACCTTCCTCTCGTCCGTCGCAAAAGCGAAGACGGCCAAAATCGGTGGGTGTGGCGCGTGGGCGCTTGTGCTTGGGCTCCTGCGGGTGGGAGGTGCGAGCACGATCTCCACTCTGCTGACAGGCTCTCGCCGTCCAATACACCTCACGCTCTTCCCACTCCTTCCTCCATAGTGCGTACTTTGATCGACCAATTCAGCGATATCCCCGGTGCGCTCCCCCTGCAAGTCGAGGTCTGCAAGGAGCTTATCGAGTGGGCTGTAGCCGAAAAGCGAATCTTTCTCAGGCAGTCGCTCGAGACTCGCCTTGTCGCCCTGTGAGTATGATGCATATCCCTCTACACCTCCTCCTTCCAGACAGGGGTCTGTATGTGAATCCATCGGCCGCTTATTCAAATACGCTCTTGCATCTCCTCTCCTTCACTAACCGCTCTTCTTCGAAATTCAGGTACCTCGATAACCAGATGTACCCGGATGCCCTCGCTCTGATTTCTACTCTCTTGAGGGAGCTGAAGAGATTAGATGACAAGAACGTCCTCATGGAGGTTCAGCTCCTCGAAAGCCGAGTCTACCACCGGACGCGCAACCTCGCCAAGTCGCGCGTACGTAGAATGGAGTGGCTTTTTGGAGCAGACGCACCGGGTGGGGGGATGGGAACATGGGCGGGGGGCGAACTGCGTGATCTGTTCATGGGTGAAGGCGAGACGTAGCAACGCGCACACGCAAGGCACCCATGATCTATTTTTTTCCTTAACCTACTACTCGCCCCCATGAATAGGCTGCTCTCACGTCCGCGAGGACGTCCGCGAACTCAATCTACTGCCCTCCTCTCATGCAGGCCGCCCTTGACATGCAATCCGGAATCCTCCACGCCGAGGAGAAGGACTACAAAACAGCGTGAGTGCCGCCAATCGTAAACTCACCTGTCTCTTCCGTTATCGTTAGTCGATATCTAAGTGTATCTCTCACGATGTAGGTTCTCCTACTTCTACGAGACCCTGGAAAGCTACTCGTCGCAGGATGATTCGCGCGCGATCCTCGCGCTGAAGTATATGCTCCTCTGCAAGATTATGTTGAATTTGGTGAGATTTAGAATCCGCGAGGTGCTGGTGCATGACTTTTCACATTCTAAATTCCTAATAGATCGCATCCGTCTTGCCTAAACTCTAAAGTCCGAGGACGTGCACGCCATTATCAACGGGAAGCTCGCCCTGCGGTACGCCGGCTCGGATGTCGAGGCCATGCGCGCGGTCGCTAGTGCTCACCAAAATCGTGCCCTGGTAGAGTTTGAGGCGGCTCTCGCCAAGTACAACGACGGTATGTCGTCGCATCTCCCCGTGGCCAATGTGAAAGACCGCTCACACGAATGAAACTCTGATTGGAATTTCTTTTTCAGAGCTTCAAAACGACCCTATCATCCGCTCTCACCTCGGTGCGCTGTATGATAACCTGCAGGAGCAGAACCTCCTTCGCATTATCGAGCCCTTCTCCCGTGTCGAGATCGCCCACGTTGCGTCGCTCGTGAAGCTGTCTGCCCCTCAAGTCGAAGCCAAGTACGTTTCCCGACTGGAGCCTGTAGCCCGACCCTCGCCCCCCGCGTTTACAAGTTCTTTATCGCTGATTCAATCGTTCTCTATATCGCCGCAGGCTTTCGCAAATGATCTTGGATAAGGTTTTCGACGGTATTCTCGACCAAGGGGCTGGGTGCCTCATCGTGTTCGAGGAGAAGGAGGCGGACGTAAGTTGAGACCGTGGAAGGCGATATGGGTCGGCGAAGTGGAACTACTCGCACCTGATAACATCGCATCACCCGACTGGCGCACCGCTACACAGAAAACCTACAAAGCTACTCTCGACACTATCAAGAATATGGGTAACGTTGTCGAGTCCCTCTACGAGAAGGTACCGTCTTATATTGATTACAAGCGCCGCAGGGATAGGGAGGCCCATTGGATATATCTATAGCTAATGATGCACGACCCTATCCTCTCCCTAGGCTGCTCTCTTGACTTAAACTGCCTCGGGAGGTCGAACAAGCGATGCGATGGGAAGGGAATGGGCAAAGAGGAGGGTTGGGAACGCGAGGACGGGCGTTGGAACGCAAATTGTATGTGTCCCCGAAATACGATCGCTTTGTTACTGGATAGTGGCGGGCTCTTTGTATTTCGTTAACCTCTTCAAATCGCTCCCGACCTTGATGACGGTTGATCGAATGACCCGCTCGTCGAAGTCGAGAGATTTGAGGAGTGACTGAGCCAGATGCGGGGAAGCGTCGAAGCGCATGAACCAGGTGCTGTGGGCGGAGGGGAGTCAGCGCGTCGTAGCGAACAACCAAGATGTCCCCACCCCCTCGCCTGCGACGATGTTGTAAGGATTCGCCGACTTCTTCACAGCCCGCGATTGCAGGCCAAGGCCCCTGCAAAGCCGAGTGCGAACTCGGTCCTCCCCCAACTCGCTGTAACCTTCACTCGCCAGAAGCAACACCAAAGAAAGATCAACTCACATTCCCTTATCGTAAATCTCCTGGTGCTTTCGCATGCGGTAAGGCAGGGGAGAGAGAGGATTAGCCTCGAAGCTCCGCACGACGCCGCCGCCGTTCATGACGTGGAGAGCAGATATTTTCAGGAGCCTTCTCAGGTCCTGGTTGGACTTTGACCCGATAAGAGAAAAAAAGGTGGGGAGGGCGGGCACAATGTGAGAAACAAAGCGATCGACACCGTCGGGCGTTGGCGGGACGGGCACCTTCTGCAGACAGGGGATGAAGGGCAGGACACCAACCTTGGCGGTGGCGTCAGTGGCGGCCTCTGCGATGGCTCTTGAGGCCACGTTCGCCGAAGCACGGGCGATGCAGACGAGCTCGTACAGAGGCATGTCGAAGAGATGCGCCGATCAATAAGGCGATTTGGCTGTCGGCGCCGAAGAGGGGGGGGGTATTGAGTGAGTTGTGCCTTCTGAAATCTTGGATTCGAGTCCGATACGTGCAGAGCGCGCCCTTGCGCGCGCGAGGGCCTCACCTCCGTTGACCAGCTTGCCCAGAACCATATCCCACCTCCCACCTTCGATCATCCCAACGCAGGCGAAAAGCCATTGGTCGAGTTGGATAACTCTCAGGGTCCACGCAGACTGGACCTTGGAGCGGCCAGAGATTCAGTTCCGACAAAGCGCGCCTCTTGCCTCTAGTCTCTACGAGTGCCTGCCCTCTTCCAGTACTGCCCGTGATGAGTTGCTCCAAGGCATGGTGAGCCTGGACCAATGCAGGCCGATGGACCAGTACGAGCAAATGGTCCTTCGTTTTGTGGTCTACTTTGCCCTCCTCTCTCTGTTTGCTTCGAATTCCCCGCCAGCTGCCCCGCGCGTACTTTCGGAGCAGCCCCGACCTCCCCCACCACCGCGACCATCACCTCCCAACCCCAGCGAGCTTTCTTGGCAGGCGCGCATGGGGGAGGAGGGGTTGGACTGTTGCTGCGGCCTGACGGCGTCGCGATTTCATGAACCAGAGCAAAGGCAAAGCACGGACAAAGGCGCGTTGTTCATTGATTATTCTGTGCAAAGAAATAAAAGCTGGCGCAGATTAGCATAGGAGAGAACGTCCAGGAATGATGTCCGGCGGCCAACAAAGCTCGCCCAGTTCCTGCAGGCTGCCTCTGCCCTTCAACCCGTCGTTCGCTTCAAAAGGAGAGCCTGTCCTTCGCCGCGTCTCGCCGCTTCCATCTTCGAAATCCTCCGTCTTCCCCTCCGCGCATCCTCCGCCGACGCTCGCGCCCCTTCTGACAAGACTTCGCTGCTGCCATCCTGTAGCTCGCTGCTGCCTGTGTTTGCCGCCGTGTCAAGCCCCGTTCGCACACTCAGAGCCTGCTCAACACCCCTTCTTCCAGATCCTTGCCTCGCCGTTCGCGACTCCACTATTCGCCCTCGTCCGGGGCCTGGTAGCCCCTTCCTGGTCCACTCCCATCCCTCTCCCCGCAGACCCTCGCCGCCCCCAGGCCTTCTCCCACTATGGCACAGCAGGGTCAGCCCGCCGCTGCCCCACAGACCCCATTGACCGCAGCCGCATCACCCCTCGCGGGCTACTCCATCCCCGGCGTACTTCACTTTATCCAAATCGAATGGAGAAGATTCGAGAGAGACCGGAACGAGTGGGAAATCGAACGCGCTGATCTTAAGGTTCGATGGAGTCCACCGGGCTGGCTTTGCGACGGGGCTGGACGGGCGGAGGGCTCGTCGCGGCTCGACGACCCTCGGCCAGAGGAACAGCCAAAGAGTCCGGCGGTTATCCGTGCGTGAGGGAAGCTCCGGCTCCGAAAGCGTCACCGTGCCACAGTTTTCTCTTCTGACCGGATTTTTCCCCATCCTTCCTCTCTAGGCACGGGTAGCGTTTTTGGAGGGGGAAAGACGAGGAATGGAAAATGTAAAAACGGATTTACTAAGAAGAGTAAAGATGCTCGAGTATGCTCTTCGGCAAGAAAGGTATGATGAGGCGGGGTTTACCCCGAGGTCTGAACTTCGCAAAGTGCTTCCTCCGTAAACTGGAGATTCCCACGCTCCTCCTCCGGGTATCGTTCTGCAGAACCAAATACTTCAACCTCCACGAGCAAATATCAATCCAAAACAAATCGCCCGCGCCCACCTCCGCCATTTCGGGGACGGAAGCTGCACTGGCGCCCGCTTCGTCCTCGTTCCCTGACGCATCGCCGTCTCCGAAACCCCCTCCCCTTCCCTTGGCAATCCCATCACAATCATTCGTACCGTCAGACCCGTCGATTCCGCAAGCGCTTCAGGTAGTCGGTATCAACTCCCTGGGCCTCCAGAGCGGAGGTACATTACTCAATTACTCGAAGGGCTTCGGGCATATGCGAAGTCGGGAGATCTTAAAAAAGTGAGAACTTGGATGGAGTTCCGGTTTTTGGGTGAGGTCGCTGAATAGTGAACCAGTTCTCATGTTTTTCCTAACGGGATTGGAAACAGCTATTTGAGAGAAGTGGGCTATCTCCTCTCAACGTCGGGTAATGCCTCCCACGCAAATAACCCGAGTCGGATCTCCAGTCCGGGGTTTGGCCTTCTCGACGACTCGGACGTAGACAACGCATCGGACGCGGGCTCGGTAGCAAGCGTCGGAAGTAGCGTCCATAGTCAGTCGACCGTCGTTACTAACTCCGTCGTGCCCACGCGTCGCGAGTCGGTCCAGGGCCGCCCGCGCGCCGACTCCCTCGATCTGTTCAAGGCCCCGGAAATGCCAACGGCCGATTCCGACCCGCCCGCACAGGCGACAATCCTTCGCCGCCCGCCTGTCCCCGTCGCGCCTGCCCCTACCCCGAGCCCGACTGCCTCCTCCGACTCCACGAACGTCTCCCCCCCCCCCACCCGCGTCAGAAATATCCCAACCACTCGCGTCGGCCTCTATCGCCCCCACCGCGCTCGTTCCCGCGCCGGAGCCATCAGGGGCTACTCCGCTGTCCAATAATAGCCGCTTACGCCCCTCCGTCCCACCTCCCGCCCCGCGCCGGGAACCGAAAGTCCTCCGACCCGACCCGGAGTTTGAGGAAGACCCCGGCCTGCTATCCGGTACCGCCGCCTTCGAACCTAACGAGGAGCCCATAAGCGGTGATCCTGCTCCCCTCGGATCGCCCCCAGTCGATGCGGACGAGGACGCAACGGTCACTTCTATTCCTGCACCCGCCCCCGAACATCCTCCAAAAGGGAAAAGCGGGAAGGGAAAGGTTGGGAAGAAGGGAAAGTGTGGGGCGGACCGGTATAGCCACGGAGGAACGGTCGCAAACCACGTGGTGCAGGTTAGTATTTCTAGACGTGGCAGGCTACATTTATAATTACACGCTGATTGACTCTCTTCTCGACATATTAATCTTCCACAGAACTCTGAACCCCCGGAGGAGAAGGCGTTACCTAACCCACCAAACGAAAAAAGTGTGGAACCCAACACTAAAGGCAAGCGCAAGGCGGACCGACCGGACGAGGGTAAGTTGTCCAGTATCTCTCCTAAGGTTACTCTCGAGAATACAGACTCATCCGGCCCTAATAGATGTTCCCGTAATAGCCATCCCATCCGTCGTTTCCAACACGATGATCCTGAACGGTGACGTACTTTCCTCTCTGGCCCTTAGCGAGGACGATATCGAAGATTCAGTCGGCGGGAAGGTAAGGGTATAGCGGGACTCACTGGATCAAAAAGCGGTCAAAATACGAAAGTTTATACTTCTACGCTAGGCCGTTCGACTTCCTAACCCGCAACATTCCCAATGCAGAAACCCGACACCTCCTCGAACTACGCAAGATCCAGCCAGGACAAGAAGGTTTGGAAGCCGCGGGTGGCGCTTCGTGGGTACGTATGAGATTGGATTGAACTTGCTTGTGCTTCCATAAGAATCTGGGATGAAGGTGCGAAAAGGCGCCCTTGATTGATCGAGCGAAATCTTCTGCCGCATAGTCATCTTGACTCAGTAAGAGCCGTCGAATTTCATCCGACGGATTTCGCTTTGTTCTCCGGGTCTGAGGATAGCACGGCGAAAATGTGGAGCTTGACGGGGTTCGAGGCCCGGAGGTCAGTGTGTCTGTGAGCTGGTGTCGGGGAAGGGGGCCAGGCGAATTGCCAGGGGGTTCTCCCTTGATCTTCTTTATGTGGCATTGATATATGGATTGCCTCCGTCTCCGCTGCTGTTCAATTGTGCTGACCTCGTACAATGCGTCACTCCAGACCCCACTCGGATATCGAGCCTGTTTTCACCTATCGAGGCCACACCGCCCCGATTACCTCTCTTGCCGTGTCTCCGGAGGGTGACACCCTGTACACGGGGAGCTTAGA
>KZ994495.1:0-11320 GCA_003614705.1 Blyttiomyces helicus | reverse complement strand
CAGGCTTCAGCAACGTAGACGGGGAGGATTATCTCCGTGCTTCCTTCAATATGGACACTACGATGATGTGGTGTGTAGCTCGCGAAAGCATTTGCTTCCTCCCTCACAGTTTCGTTTTCGCTAACTCCGGCCCGTCTCCAGGTACAATATCCTCATTGTCGCCTGCTTCTGGGCTGGAAGCCTTTTGCTGAACATGGGCATTGTCGATAACATGCATTTTGGGAAGGGTGGCCAAACACTGAAGGTCTTTAAGCCACACTGTAAGAAGGATGACCTTGAGCGCGGCGCAAATGCTAATGTTAAGAAAGGCAACGAGAACGGATGGGTAGGACGCAAGGTGCCAGCTGCGAACGACGCAACTCGGACCCTGACATGGTCAGATGTTGTTTATAAAGGTGTGTTAAGGGCCTGCAGAAGGATTAGCAGATCCTGCAGCTCTTTAGGTTTATCATGAACTGTCTTTGTGAGTGAAGATATCTACAGCTGACACGCCGACGTTCTCCTTTATTCAGTCCCGCATCCGATCGATAAGCAAGCTACACTTCAACTCCTGGACCATGTGTCGGGCTACGCCTGCCCCGGCACACTAACTGCCCTGATGGGCAGCTCCGGTGCTGGCAAAACAACATTGCTGGACGTCCTCGCGGGTCGGAAGACCATGGGGACTATCGAAGGGTCTGTTGCTGTAGGGAATATCACACATGGTCCCAGCTTCCTTAAAGTGTCGGGGTACGTCGAGCAGATCGATGTACACAACAAAGACGGTAAGCAAGCTTCCCGGCTAGAAATCGGAGTCAACTTCGCTTGAGGGTTAATTGTTTTTCTGACATTGGTGACCTCCCCACGTGAACAGCGACGGTCCGCGAAGCGCTTCGATTCTCTGCGTATCTGAGACAGCCAAAATCAGTACCAACTCAAGAGAAAGATGAATACTGCGAGTATGTGATTGGACTCCTTGAGCTTGATGATCTAGGCGATGCCTTGATTGGTGACCCTGTCTCCGGTATCGGGTTGTCCATGGAGGAACGGAAGCGGCTTACAATCGGGATTGAGTTGGCAGGTGCGTGACCTCTGATGTCCTCCCTCTTAGTTTTTTTCGCACCTTCGTCTCATATCCCCTTGATCAGCTCGACCGAAAATCCTTTTCCTCGACGAGCCTACTTCTGGTTTGGATTCTCAGGTCTGAAGGCCGAATATCTGATCTTTCAGCCACGATCTTTGTTCGCACCAGATCTGATCCTCCCGCCCATTTTAGGCTGCGATGAACATCGTTCGCCTTTTGGAAAATCTTGCCGCCGAGGGTCAAGCCCTCGTGGTCACGATCCATCAGCCCTCCGCGACGCTATTTGAGCGCTTTGATAGGCTGCTCCTACTTGGAAGAGGAGGAAAGACGATCTATTTTGGCGAAACAGGGAATAACTGCCAGACTCTAATTGACTACTTTGAGCGAAACGGTGCCGATAAATGTGGTGCTGAGGAGAATCCTGCGGAATACATTCTGGGTAAGTGGTTAGCATAGTTACGAATAACCCTCTAAGAGCGCATCGGAAAAAGATGTTTGTTATACGTGTGGCGCCATCCAATTTATATACATATTCTTCTCCGGTAGATTGTATTGGCGCCGGCGCAACAGCGGTGAGTCTCAGCGATATATATATCGACGGCATACTAACGCGGCACTTAGTTGACCGTTGAGCTTCGGTCACTTATTTCCACTCATATTTTTTAACACGATATCATGATCCAAGGCCGCGAGCCAAACCGACTGGTTCGCTATTTGGAAAGCGTCTCCCGAATGCCAAAACGAGGTGCAAAAAGCACAGCGCCTCCGCGATGAATCCGCGGCATATGTGAATAACCATCCCAAGGAGGTCGCGAAGACCGAGGAGACGCTACAGATGGATGTCCTGACTTTCAATCAAAAAACGAAGCTGGTTATGCGCAGGTTCTTCAGGTCGTATTGGCGCAGCCCGGAGTATAACGTTGGGCGAATCAGTTGAGTTATAAGATGGGATTGCAAGTTGCCCTTCATGACCGGCCAGACCGCTAAATCTATCTGGAGCGATTATTAATTCCTGCCATTCAAATAGCTTTCCAGGTATAAAAGCACCTCTTTTTTCCAAAAAAGTGATGTCAGGAATAGCGCACATGCTCCCGGCTGACGCTCCTTATCCACATCGGATACGCAGATAATTGTGGGTTTTATCCTGGGCTTCACCTTCTACCAAGCTCCTAATACTCCCTCTGGTGCCAGTAACCGAGTGTTCGCTCTATATATGACCTCGGTAAGTTTGCACTCGAGTCGCCTGTTTGGCCGCTTAGGTTTTCACGCAAATATAATCGACTGATGAAATCCACAACTATCACCTGTCGCAGATTCTCGGCGTTGTCGTGGTTAACCTTGTGCAGCCAATGTTCGTCCTCGAGCGGGAGTACTCGATCAGGGAGGTTTCCTCCGGCACGTACAGTGCCTTAAGCTTTGGCATCAGCATCACGACTGTCGAAATCCCGTTCGCTGTTTTAGGTAAGTCTACGTGCTTTGACAGACACTGACTAACATTTATGCAGGCCTTTTCTATTTGCTCAAACCCTCCGATCATACAGCAAGTTCCGTATTCTTCTTAATCTTTTATTGGACTGTGGGACTGAACACTGAATCGGATCGAGTTGGATACTTCTATGCTCTGTTAGTGTTCGACACCTTAATGAGCGGAACGACCGACATTATCTCCGCCGCCTAATCCCTCCTCCTCTTCATTTTATAGCAATGTCGTATTCTCTCTATTCTGCGTCTCATTTGGGCAGCTCGTCGCCGCATTCACGCCAAATCTTCTCATTGCAAGTTCCATTGTTCCACTTTGCACGTCAATCCTCTCCTTGTTTGTACACTCCAAACGGTTCCGAATACGGCTTAGTTTCCGGTCGTCGCGGATCTTTTCCTGGCCCCTTTTACACTAACGCATCCAATACTATCTTCTAATCCGTCCACCTCTCAGGTTCTGTGGCGTCACAATATCTTATAACGCGATGCCCGCCTTCTATAGTTCCTGGCTCTACTGGATAGACCCATACCACTATTTCATCGAAGGGCTCATCACCAACGATCTGCATGGCCAGGCTATTGTATGCGATGACCGTTCGCTCGTGGCGATCTTGCCGCCCAACAACACGACGTGCCTTGCCTACATGCAATCGTATCTCAACGTCGCGCCGGGACAGCTGCTCAATCCAACGGCGACGACTACTTGCCAATACTGTCCGATGCAGGTGAGGCTCTCTATAGAGAAATTAGGATTCCGCCTCTTGTTATGTTGTTCTACTGTCCCTAAATATCTAACACGGGCCCGACAGTTTGGAGATGATTACTACGCGACGTTGAGCTGGAGTTTTGACAATCGCTGGAGAAACTTCGCCCTCATTGCTGGCTTTTACCTGTTCAAGTGAGTCGCAGTTTGAGTAGGCGCTATTTAATGAAATTGTCGCACACCATCCACGTCCTTGAACTAATGGCTTCCAATCTATCATCCAGCCGATTCACAACCTACTTCTTCGCATCTCGATTCAAAGTGCTGCGGTAGTAATTTCTGGGGAACAAGCGGGAGGCACATACATATATGCAGAGGGAAGTGCTTCAATAAAACCTATGGTGGGGGATAGAAATGGGGGCAATGCACATGTTTGCAAAGGGCGTTGCTTTAATAGAACCTATGATGGGGGATAGAAATGGGGGGCACATGTGGATGTCGCAGAGGGAGGGATGTAAATCTTCCTGGCCAGAAAATAATCCCTGCAATTGGGCAGGAAACAAAAACATGCTGCAGGGATTTTATCAGCTATCAGCATATATGCGGCTGGCTGCGACGTGGTTTTCGGACCCACATTAAACTTGGAGCCAAAAGAAGCTTCAACGAAAATGAGGGCCACAGAAGTGACGGCGCCATAAACGTACAGCTGACCACAAGGGATCCTGGTAGGCACAAAGGGCTATCGGAAGTGCGACGCAGGGTTCAGCAAAGAAATGCTGCCCCCAGAAGGATGCAATTCGGTGTGAGATCCCGGCTTGATCTCCTGCTTCCTTCGGCCTTCACCCATCTCGCGCACAGCATCTACCCTGCAAGCACGCACTTATTGGTTTCCGGTGCTTCTGGGCTACGAGTTGGGAATGGAGATAGCGAGAAGATTTTGGGAGATGTCGCGAGCGGAGTGGTGGATCCAAGGACGCGAAGCCGAAGAACTTCGGGAGTGGGTTTGACCAGGGAGGTACAACTAAATATTTAACATGGGTGGTGACGCTTACTACGCGACGTTGAGCTGGAGTTTTGTCAATCGCTGGAGAACCTTCACCCTCATTGCTGGCTTCTACCTGTTCAAGGAAATTCACAGTTTGAGTGGGCGCCATTCAATGGATTTGTCGTAAACATCACTAAGTCGGTTCGAAATAAGCGGACGGGACGACTAGGAGGCGGGGTCAGGCGGTGAAAGGCCCCGCGGGTGCAAGGAGGGTGGTGGAGCCATTTCGGCCGATTCTAGGAGGAACCCAGTGATGCTCAAAATATCTGGGTCGAAATCCTGCCAGGAAGTGGAACTTGGAGAAACCAGACGCAACACGCGCCCCCTTGGTTTTTTCCCATCTGCAATGGTGCGCGTCCTCAATTGCGGCCAAAATACGTCTCATTTATCAGGCCGCAAATGGGCGGAGAGCCATAGAAAACAGCATGATTCCTTTGAGGGACCCAGAAGATCGCTTTGAGCAATATGCCGCACCGCCTCTGGACGTCAAGGGGGGGCGGGAGGGGGGGGGAGGAGGCGAGATGGGTGTCTTGGGCGAAGTTGTAACTTGTTGACGCACTCAGATAAATGAACGCGACGGGAAGGATAATTGGGACACGCCGTCGCCCCGGGGTGATCTGGAGATCACTGCTTCGGATTCCTCTCCAGCGCTCACCGATCCGGAGTCAAGCGTCCAGCCCCCAAAAAAGCACCCCCCAAAGCGATTCCCGGACCACACCCTGGGACCCAGACCCCCCAAAAATGGAGGCCCTCCCTCCGCTTCCAGGGTCTGACCCAACCACGACAAAACCGCCCTCACGCGCCGACGCCGCCCCGCGCTCGATCCGCAAGATCCTGATCGCCGAAGAGCCCAAACCAACCTCCACACACGACGACGACATCTTCCCGTCCACTCCAACACGCGGAACAGCCCTCGACCGCGAGATCCGCGAGATGGCGATCCGGGCACTGGCGGTGGAGTTCATGACTGTTGCGGACGCGGAGCTGGACGTGCGCGCGTTCATGGTCGAGACGACGCTGCCGACGCTTATATTGGCGGTTGAGAAGCTGCTGTGTGAGGTGGAGAGGAGGGGGATTTTGGAGATGGAGGAGGGGGGTGAGGAGGCTAAGGAGGGCGGTGGTGGGGATGGGGAGATTGTGGCGGCTGTGGCCGCGGAGGGGTCGGAGGCGGAGAGTGCGAAACCACCTGCGCCTACCTTCGATTCGATCAACTGGTTGGGTGGGTTGTCTTCTGTATTTTCATCCGGGGCGCTGTGCAAAGTGTCGCGAATAACTCACTGATGTTATGTTCCCTGCACCGCCTTCTGGTTGTTCCCCCCCTCGCCTCCATCATCTTCTCTACCAGCCCAATACTTGTACCGCAACAACCCGCGGTACTCCAACTTCTCCGACCTGTCGTCCTCGCCGTACCTACAAGGGGTGCAATCAGCGTCGAGCCACCTCAAGTCGCGGCTGTTCGAGCTAGAGACGACACAGCGGGCACGGAAGCGGGCCGAAGAGTACAAGCGATTGCGGGAGGAGGAGCGGGCACGTCAGGCGCGCACGGCGCAGCTGGCGGAGAGGGAGCGCACGTTCAGGGAGCTTTGGGTCACTATTTTCAGGAAATGGGGCGCAAAGATGTGGAGGCCGGCGCCGGGTTTTGTTTTGACAAGGGAAATGGTAACGGGTGTAATGATAGGGAGAGGGGGCGTGGTTTTTTTCGCTGTGGAATCGATTCTGAAGCGCTGCACTATCTCGCCTAATTCATCCCTCAATGATTTTAAGTTCGACATGTACAGAAGAGTGTTTCTGATGGACGCCATCCAGGGGAGCCCGAACATGCTCACCAAAGTCGACAACCTCATAAAAGGTGTGAACCCCACCGATGCAGATGCACCCCAAACCGGTGACGCGGAGGCACCCAAAACGCCGACGCCCTTCGCCGACAGATTAGGGCAGGACGAATTCACGCGAGCGATGATGCAGCAGACGCAGAGCACATGGAGCATTGAAGACCTAAACGACTTCTTCGCCGCGCTCTCGACCGCGATCGACGCGCTCGCCGAGACGAACCGGCGCCGATTCGAGGAGGCGTTCTTCCTACCCAAATTTGCGGATCTGTCGCAGAGCGCCACGAAGGAGGAATGGTTGAAGCGGTTTGGGGAGGTCGTGGAAGGGTATGCGGGCGCGGAGGCGGATGCGATCGGGGAGGCGTGCCGTGCGTTCTGCAGCGGCGGACCGGGGAGCGTTGGACTGATGGAGGCCGGGAGTGGCGGGTCGCGGCGGCCGTCGACGTCCGGTCCGGGGACCCCGCCGGCAAAGGGGGCGCTGGAGGCCGAGGCGGAGTATCGGCTGTTTGCAAAGACGCTTGTGGGCTCTTTCGGGATTGAGCCTACGAAGGAGCTGATGGAGTACTTAGAGATGCGCGTGGATGAGGATACGGCGCGGGTGCTTCGCGAGCAGGAGGCGCTGCAACCCGCCGCTCCCGAGCCGGTACCCGCCACCGTCGACGCGGACGACGCTGCCGCCAAAGATGCGAAGCCCGAAGCGACGGAGCCGCACGACCCCGGAGTCGACGCACGGCTTCTGCGCGCTTTCGCAATGTTCGACCAGCTGGATGCAGCCCAGACCGGGGACCTCCTCGTTGCGAACTTCAACTCGGTGATCGAGCGGGCGATGACAACCGAGGGCCTACGTCCCGAGATCGTGTCCGCGCTCGAAGCTTGCAAGTTCCCAGTAATGGCTCGAACGCTGCAGAGCAAGCGGATTGCACGGGCGCAGTTCGCGGTGCACATATTAGAGAGATGCGCGAAGGTGTCCGATGCGGACTTTGACGACCTCGTCGTGGCGTTTGGCCGCGCAGTAGACCAGGGCCCGGATGCGAAGACGGTGCGGCGTGTGTTCACCGCGGCTGACAGGGTGCCGATTGAGGAGTCGGCGATTGGGTCTATCGCGGCGCTGGGGATGAAGCTGAAGTTCAATATCTCGGCCGCATGCGACGAGGCGCTGGACCTCGTTGCGTCTGTTTTGGAGGAGTTTCATCCGGGGCATTCGCTGCGCGGGCGCGTTTCGCTGGTTGAGACTGGGAGAGTCTCCACAGTCGCTGGTGGCGAGAGTCCTGGTGTTGAAGAAAGGTTCGTCAGAAGCGGTAACGGGAGCGATTTTTTCCCCTGTCGGGTACCGCAGGTTTGTATTCTAACCTCTATCAGCAGCAGATTCCTCCGCAATGTTGCCTGCACGCCCGACTTCCGCGCCGACCTCTTGGGTACCACCGTCCCCGACGGACAGGGCCTGGAGGGCGAGACGCTCCAAACCCGCGCTCCGCTGCGGGTTGCCGATATCCGGACGCACCCGACCGCGCTGGAAGCGGACCCCTTCCGCATCACGACCGAAGCGATGAACCGATATGTCGGCATGCCGATGTCGACGACAGATGGCTGCGGCGTGGGCGTGTTCAGCATCGGGATGGTTGGCGCGGAAGACGACTTCGAGGACGCGGACGTCAAGTTCATCGAGGTAAACGTCGTCTCGGGGTGCATTATATGCGCTATGCGCCATACGAGGATGTACAATCTGCTCACCCCACCCCGCCCCTAACCTACTCCCAAACAACCCAAGAAAAGGTCGCCGTCGCGACCCTCATGAAATCCATCTCGCAGATCGACACGCGCGAGAAAGCGACGATCCTCGCGCACGCCGCAAAGCTGTGGGCATCGAAGCAGGCGAATGTCGATGTGGTAGTGTACCTTCCTGAGCCCGACACCACGTGGGAGATCATGTATCGGCTGGAGGAGGTCGTCAAGCCTGCGGGTGGGGCGGGTGATAGTCCGAGCACGTCGGCGCCCGAGTCGCCGTACATGCGTCCGCAGTCTGCGACGCTGGTCAGGATGTCGAACGATAGTGAGGAGACGTGAGTGGGCTTATTCAAGGATTGGGTTGTTAAATGGGAAATAATCACAGTGCCGTCACAGTGCCACATAGTCGCTTCGGTGCATATTTTTTCCCCCCCTCGAACAAAGGAACCCGACCCCCGCCTTTCTCTAACCGTCGCCACAACCCCATACCCTATCCAGCACACTACTCTGGACGTGCGTGCGCGACCTCCACATGATGGAGAACGAGCTCGAAGACGGGCGCACGCAGGCATACTTCCCCGTAACGGACGAGCTTGGACACTGCACGGCGATCATCGCCGTGACGCCGCGCAAGCCAGCGCTCAAAATCCTCAAGGAAGATCAGGATGAAATCGTCAAGACGGCCAAGGTCTTTGCATCTGCTATGGACCACTTGAGAGCTGACAGCTTTGGTTCCGAGGGGGTCAAGAGAATTTTGGGTGATGTTGCCAGTTGGGAGGCGTTCATGACGCTGCTGTGTGGGGGGCTGCCTCTGATTAAAGTGACTTTTGGCTGCTCGCTGACGTTCATCTTGGTATATT
The DNA here is from genome assembly GCA_003614705.1 of Blyttiomyces helicus. NCBI lineage: Eukaryota > Fungi > Chytridiomycota > Chytridiomycetes > Blyttiomyces > Blyttiomyces helicus. The sequence goes on along the minus strand of KZ994495.1, from coordinate 2,616 downwards.
CGTCGACGGGATGTAGATGCCGAGAGCATCGATGAAAACGCGCGCCGCCACCTTCTGTTCCCCAAGCTTATGCTGCTCAACGTGAGAGACTACCTGAGCAAGCTCGACAATAAAGCCATCTCGGAGTTACGCAGCTACCGCAAACCGCCTCCGACGATCCATAAGATCATCAAGGGCGTCCTCTATCTCTTCGGGAAAATGCCCAAAGAAGGTGAAAACAGTGTTGCCTTTTTGAAGGAGGCGGGGGAGGGGGGTGTTGGCTGTGATTTCATGAAGCATGGGGCCAAGGCATTCAATCATATATTCATAACCTTGTCGACACAGTCAAAAAGTGGAGCGACGCAATCAGGGTAGATACACTCCCACCCCCCCGTTGCTGAATAAGGGATTATGAAACTTTTTTTCGGCGCCGTGTAGTGAAGCCGCCCATTCGGAATCTAATGAGGTTCCTACGTTTCCCACCCCGCTTTCCGACTTCCAATCCCACACGCTTCAGTTCATCAACATGGACCTGTTGAAGCAAATGATCGATTACGATCCCACGGCGGTGCAGAAGAAAATGCGTTTCAAGCGCGTCAAGCGCGTTCTCAAGTGTAAGGACGGGATGCATCGATTGGGGGTTCCTACCCCCCACTTGGTTCACGGGATGAAATCGACTGACCCCTCGTCACCCCAAATAAAGCCATACCGCATGGAGACGTGAAGAAACGCGGTTCAACCCCAGCGGAGTACATGTCCGACTGGCTTGTGATTTCCGTTGATCTTCGAGATGCGGCGTTGGCGGAGCGCAAGATCCGTGCGACCACGCCGGTCGAGGGTGCTGGGGAGGAAGGCGAGGATGAAGCCGAAGTGGAGGGCGACGAAGAGGATGAGGAAGAAGACGATGTATCGTCGCTCAACACGTTCGACAGCGAAGGGGCAGGTGTGGTAGCCGGTCCAACGGCAGACGTCGTCAAAGAGGGAGACGCGGGCGACGCCGTTGGAGAGGACGCCGGCCCGAGTAACGACGCCGGCCCGAGTGACGACGCGGATGCTGCAGGCGACACCATTAGTGCCGACGCTGACGGGACCGGTACCGGGACCGGGGGCACCGGAGACGCAAGAACGGGCAGCGAGAGCGCAGACGTGGGCGGAAACGAGAATGCGGAGGGCAAGCCCGAGAAAAGTGATGCAGTTACCAATGCCGCTACTGAGGAGTTTTCGGGCACTGAGGACGGGACAGCGCCCGTGCCTGACGAAGGCGCGACCGCGGAGGCCCCACCGACGCGACCGACTTCCGCGAAAAAGGTGCAGTTCGCCGAGAACCCGGTGCAGGAAGAGTCAGAGGAGGACGAGGACGAGGAGTCAGAGGAGTCCCCAGGAGTGGCTGAGTGAACCCCACTCGCCGCAAGAGCGCCGGACCGTAAGATATAAACCTCTATTACTTCTTTTTAAATAAATGGGAAATAATCACAGTGCCGTCACAGTGCCACATAGTTGCGCCCGGTGCACCGCTCATAGAGCGAGGCGGCCCAGTCCCACACAACGGCGATAAGCCCTCCCCAAAATTCAGAGTTGGGGATCATGTCGGGGCAGCGACGAACTGGGAAAGGTAGGAGAAGGACCGCGTCAGTGATGTACTTCCGATGTATGGCCTGATACGAGTTGGCACTTCCTCCCTGCCCGTCCCTGATCTCACTACCACATTATCCGCGTGCTAAAACTTCTGTATTCGAAGGTACACCCCTTCATCTATGCACCTCATCCCCGCCCAGAGACATCCTCAATACCTACCCCGATGCACGGCATAATTATAGGCGGTCCCAATAATGAAATAGCAGAAAACGCCGCTAAAGACAATTGTCATGAAGATACCGAGCACGGACGAGCCCTCTCGGGATCCGGGGGCGGGGGCGGAGGGTGGGGGGGTCGACGTGCCCAACGCGCAGGCGGCCTTACTCTCCCACCGCAGCTCTAGTAGTGAGGGCGTAGACGCCTCGAGATAGGCGGGAGAGCTGTCCGACTAAGTCGACGGCAAGCCGAGGGTAAATATCATAAGGCAAAATTGCCAAGACATAACGTCTACGTCCACACGCCAAACTTACGACGTCCTTCTTGCACACAAAGTTGATGTTCACTACTCTCACGCCTCCCGTGAAGGGGTAGGAGAGATGCAGCTCGTTATTGAGAAGGGATGCGACAGGGGCTGCGTTTGCGAAGGGCTTAACCTCGATGATGCGCTCTTCCGGACTCTCATTAGACTTCTTATTGATCGTTTTTAAGCAGATCCACGTATCGGGCGGACACTGGTCTTTTTGAAGGGGGACACGAGGAATCAGCATTAATAGGTAAACGATATTAATAGTATGTTCGACGAGCAGTGGAGCTCCTACCTATTTTGGGGGCAGGGTCCGCAGTCACCTTGCAGGGGTTGCCGATTATGAAGTCGAAGTTAGAGGTCGGAGGGGTCATTCGTTCTTTCGTCTGGAAAGAGAAATCCTTCCTGTCGGTGGGGGAGCGAGGAGTTGAGCTATGTGGGTGGGAACTACACTCATCCCCCAACCACCCTCTTCCACGGAGTCTCGGGAACAACACACTCTTATGGGGTCAGGGCTGTGTGCAGCAGAGGCGCGTTGG
>KZ994494.1:0-11331 GCA_003614705.1 Blyttiomyces helicus | reverse complement strand
GCCCCGAGTTGATGTGCAACGGAAATATGACACTTACGCAGGGGGCTCGAAACCAACGCCGTCCTCGACGCTCATTGCGATAGACTCTGAACTCTCGTTTCCATTGAGCTGGGGCAGGGAGCCGGTAAGGTCGTTGTCTCGGGCGCCCCCCTTCCGAGGGGTCGGGCCTACGGACTCATCGGCCTCCTCGTCGAGCTCGGTCTTCATATCGACATCGGGCTCCCGGCCTGCGGGGCCGTGGGTTGTAGCGGCGCATCCAACGGCGGTATCGTTACTAGCCGAAGCGCCCGGCTCGGATGGTTCGTGATCCATTTCGGCGGCCTCGCCGTCGCCCATGGAATCCGGAGCTTGACCCTTTTTTCCCTGCTTCTTCGCTTTGTACCTCGCCTTCTTGCGCTGAATCCGGGTCATTGAGGCGGGGTCGGCAGTTGAGGTTGACGAGGGGGTACCGGTCGGGGAGTGTCGGAAATCAAGATCCATGACAGACGAGGATGAGGAGGAGGTGACGCTCGCGAGAAGGCGCTTCAGCCCAAGCTTCCTAACGGTTTCCTTCACATCGATACAGATAAGCACGTTCTAACCAGAGATAGATTCGAGGGGGGGAATATCAATAAATGGATCGAGAGTCAGCATTGTCCTACTAAGAGGCAGTCCCTTTCGTGTCGTCTGCATCCAATGCGAAATGTCGGCTAATAATCCTACCTCCGGCTTCAAATCGGTGTGAATTATTCCGCATTCGCGATGCAAATAGTCTAAGCCCATAAGGACCTGCTTCGCGATCCTCTTGACGATCGTGATTGGAATTCCGCGGTGATGGTATTGGCGGATAAGGGTGAGGAGGTTTGGGCCCAGGACTTCGAAGGCCATACAGACATCTGATTCGGAAGTAGGCGGCGTGAGAAAGCAGTTCGTGGCGGAAAGGGTTTTGCCATTGAATCTACGAAAGCTATCTCTAGCTTCCTCATTCCAGCCCCATCGCGCATCGCGAGTCCATTTGCACGTCCCTCTCAATACTCACGCGTCCCGTGCGGCCCTTTGTGCTTGAACCAATCCAACAACTCGACAACTGATTTCCGTTGAAGCGACTCCTTGTTAGCCGAAACGACCTTATCAAGGAGCTTAATCTCGTCAAGAGCGGTTTCGGTGTAGTGAGGTGCGGATTTGACGATTTTGAGGGCGACAGGGCGGTCGAACCTAAATGCGAAGTTGTTACAAAGGGAGGGAGTCAGGAGATCGACATCGGATTATTCCGGAAATGCGGGGCCTCCTGCCACTTTCCGCTTGCTTCTGCAAGCTTATCTAACTTCATAACCCCGACGCAGTCGAAGTTCATCTAACTGCAGCTTACTTGTGGTCCTGAGCCAACCACACGGTCGAGAAATGGCCCCAACCGAGCTTCCTCAAAATAGTGTACCGCCCATCGTTGAAAACGTCTCCAATATGCACGGGGTGATATCCACCTGGATAGACCAGCGAAGGGGGACGTCAAAAAAAGGATGGACAAAGAAAAAGGGTGGAAAAGATACCGAACTGGCACCGACCTTTGCAGTAATCCTCCGCATCCTCTTCTTCCTCGCTGAATTCTGTCCCGTCGGACTCGTACGACTCCTTCGATGCAGGCTTCAAGGCGTTTGAGCTGGGCGCAGAGTGAAAGAAGTCGGGAGAGAGCGTTAGAGACAAAGCCAACGCAGCAGGGAGCAGGAGATCGCCAGCCGGGCAGCTGCGCGCCGGTGTAGAAGGTTCCGAAGCCTTCAGTTATATAACGATCGAGAGGCTGGCCTTTCCCCAGCAGCGGCGCGGCCAGGTTCAGGCGAAGTGGAGAGAAGCACACGTACTCGTTTGCCTTTCCGGGCTGCAGCTTTCCGACAGGCTTCCTCTTTTTCCTCTTCAATGCGGCAGCGATTGCCGCGGCAGTTGTTGGCTTTGGCTTTTTGGGAGACATTTTTTCCAAGTAGAGTCTGACGGTTGAGACGCGGTCAGCGAGCTTTCACGGCGAGGCTCGTGGCGGGGTTGTTGAGGGGAAAGGGTTGAGATCTAGCTGGGCAGTTGCGGAAGATGGCGTTGCAGGCTCGCTCGGGAGGGATGTCTTCAGGTGTTTTGTTCCTGTGGTGCGACTGGTTGGAATTTTGAAATGAATTGGCAGAACAGGGCCCCAACCCTAATCTTCTCTGCCTGCCGCCTCCGTCCAGACTCTAGACTCCAGACCTCCGACGCAAGTCAAACTCGACAAAGTCGTCAACATACTTCTTTCTTTCCTTCCCCTCAGATCCTCCCCCCTCCCCACAAACAGACTCTGTGACAACACTTCCCGGCTAAGATGCTCAACGAGTTCGAGGACGACGACGTCGAGCCCTCTCCCGCTCCTTCTACTGACTCTTACGCCGTGCCTCCCCCTCTCCCAATAACAAACAACGACTCCTCAACCGCTTCAACCCCGGCTCGCGACATCGACAACGACGACGAGGACGACGACGACGACGACGACGACGAGGACGACGACCGAAAAAACAACAACAACGGTCAGACCCCTCAGCCAAACGCGAAATCTCCCCACTACGACTCCGCAAGCTCATCCTCAGTCCAATCGGACTTCGTCGCTTCCACTGGCCGCTCGGCCCCCGGTGCCGCGTCCGGGGCCCAGATCGCGTCTCGAGATGCCCGGCCAGAGGACGCGGCAGACCCCACCCAGGCGGCCAAGGACAAGGACGAGAACGGCACTGACTTGGATCTGATGAGCATGGCCAATACCCCTGACGCTGACTCGAGCATGGGAGTTGACGCGCCAACCATGGGCGGTGAAAAGGGTGAGCAGTTTGTTGTCTCATGTTTTCCGTTTTTCTTTCCTGTTTGGCAAGAGGGCAGGTTGTCCAGAAGGGGAAGGGGAAGAACGCTACGCGCGTCACTGGGCAGCAGCACTGTTGTTGGACCGAGTCAATCGATTGCTTTGGTCCGAGAATGGTTCTCTACTTATGCACAGACCAGTCGCTCCCGATCTGACCTGGCTGATCACGCTTGCTAACCATCTTGCCCTCTCCTTCTGCTCCTCCATAGTGCCTTCGAACGCTGGCGTCGAGTTGGCCTCCTCTTCAGCCCCGAAGCTAGACTCGGGCGCTGCCGCCGCGTCCACTTCTTCTGACCCCCATGCTGCAGGCCCTACCTATGGCGTAGCAACCGATGCCTCCGTCGACGGATCAGGCGGTCCCGTGCGACTCGCTGATAACGACACAGCGGCCCACCAGACCGCCACGAAGATGCTTTCCCATCAAACCCAGGAGATTGTCATCCCCTCGTACTCGGCCTGGTTCAACATTGCCCGCATCAACGATATCGAAAAGCGCTCCCTGCCGGAATTCTTTAACTCGAAAAACAGAAGCAAAACCCCCTCTATCTACAAGGACTACCGAGACTTTATGATCAACACCTACCGGTTGAATCCTTTGGAGTACCTTACCGTGACCGCTTGCAGGAGAAACCTTGCGGGTGATGTGTGCGCTATTATTAGGGTTCATGGTTTATTGGAGCAGTGGGGCCTTATCAATTATCAGGTGGGCATACGGAGGGCTGAGGCTCGATGGGATCCTGATGGGTCGAACCTTTCCCTCGAAACATCCCCGCTAACTTCATATTTCTTCCGTTCTTTAAAAAGGTTGACCCGGACTCGAGACCTTCCATCGTTGGACCCGCATTCACAGGACATTTTCGCGTCACGGCCGATACCCCCCGGGGCCTCCAACCTCTCTATCCGAACGTACCGAAGCCCGCAGGTGTCGTTGCCCCCGAGTCCTACTCCGCAGCTACATCGGCCGCCCAGCCCGCGCCAACGGTCCCAGATTTCCGCGCCTCCAGCGATTTTGGCGTCGGCGCGCGCAATATCTACGCATCGGTTCCTCAAAAGCGCGGTGCGGATGACGGCCTCGACGACGCCCCGGATCCCAAGCGACCCCGTCAGACCTGCACCACCTGCGGCGTCGACTGCACCGCCACTCGCTATCATAACACAAAGGTAGCAACCGTCCACCTCTGCTCATCCTGCTATCTTGACGGCCGCTTTCCCTCGTCTATGACGTCCGGCGACTTTACGAAACTCGTCGACCGTCCCACTCGCCATGCCTCGGACGACGAATGGACCGACCAAGAGACGCTCCTACTCCTCGAGGGCCTCGAGATGTACGACGAAGACTGGACTCGGATCGCGACGCACGTGGGAACCCGCACCCGCGACCAATGCATCCTTGCATTCCTGAAACTCCCGATCGAGGACCCTTACGTCGGCCGCAAGGCGAGCGAGCTGGGCCCGCTGCAGTTTCAACGGATTCCGTTCGCTGCCGGTGAAAACCCCGTGCTTTCGCTCGCCGCCTTCCTCGCCTCTGTCGTTCCTCCGGACGTTGCGAAGGCCGCGGCCGTCGCGGCTGTCGCTAAATTAGAGGAGCGGAGCGCCGTGCCGGAAGCTTCGGTGGGCGCGGGGACTCAGACGGAAAAGGAGGCAGAAGGTGCGGTTATGGTCCCGGGCGAGAGTACCGAGAAGTCTGCTACCGAGGCGGCGGCGGGTGAAGCCCCGGTCGAGCAGGAATCGGAGCGAAAGGAGGAATCGAAAATCACGGCTGCGACGGAGACAGAGACGCCTGACGAAACCATGGAAGGGGAGGTTGGGGAGGGAAGGGGATTGCCTCAGGTGGGAGCTGATGAAGCTATGCCCGACGCTCGGGCCGTGGAAGAGAGTAAAGACGCCGTATCGACCGGGAAAGACGCCATGGAGACGGACGCGCCGCCGATCAAGTCCGATGCCGACGGAGACGAAATAATGGCGGAAGCCGCGCCGATCGAGACCCCTGCCGCTGACAGCCAATCTCCTCCGGCTCCGGAACCCGCTTCCGAATCAACCGCGCCGCTCTCTGCTACTGCCCGCGCCGCGACCTCAGCAGCGGCACCCTCCGCGCCCGCCTCGTCGACCACGCCCTCGCCCGCCGCGCCGACGCTCCCTACGGCGACCGCGACAGCCCTCGGCGCCGCCGCGGCCAAAGCCACCCACATCGCACACCAAACCGAGCGCGAAATGCAAGCCCTCGCGCGCGCCCTCGTCGAAGCCCAACTCTCCAAAATGGCGCTCAAGCTCCGCCACTTCGAGGAGCTCGAGGCCCTGCTCGAGGCCGAGCGCCGCGACGTCGAACGCGAACGCCAGCGGCTCTTCCTCGATCGCGTCGCGTTTCGGAAGCTCGTCGCTTCCAGCTCACCTACCGCCAACGCTGGCGCCGGCGCGAAGTCGCTCGGACCCGAAGTCAAACCGGGCGCCACCCTCGCTCGCTCGGAGGCCGCGCTCGATGTCGTCGACGAGGCCGACGTCGACCCGGTCCAGGGCGTTGAGAGCGACTCCCGGGCGTTTATGATCACCATGGGCTGAATAGTCGGCTTATTTATTTTTTTGCTTCGACCCCGCCAATGGGTCGGGGCGAGAAGACAAGAGGGATGGTCCCGTGGGAGACGGAGGTTGCCGCGCTGGGGTCAAGATTGTTTTGTTCGGGGAGGTGGGGCGGGAGAGCTGGGGGTCGTGACGACTATCGCTTTACTTGAGGAAGGGAGTGTGGATAGCGAAGGGTCGGGTGCTTGTATGTACGTACGTCCGCTAAGAAATACGAGGAGCTTCTAACTGGTGCGGGCCCGCTGTGCTGGAAAAAAAAAGAGCGGGGTTCGCGTTGCATCTCCCCAGACGGCGTTGTTGCTCCGACGTTCACGACAATCGGCTGAGGGAGAGGTGGCGCTTGGCGCGAAGACATCGATCATCACTGGCAGGATTTTGCACTTCCCTCCGCCCTTGCCCGTCAACTTTTCCGATCCAACCGATGGGCGATACAGTGTGTGGCTCCTGTCAAACCATCAGCCAAACCTCGACCGCAAGGTAGCAACGTCACTTCTTTGGGCAACTCAAGAGCGTCAATAACGAAAACCGGCGCCGACGGGGGCGTGGTTCACCGACTGCCTCGTCCGGGTGAGTGCTTGAACGCCAGTGCGCACAAAAGAGGGATAGGCACGCACGCAAGGCACTGGTAGGTTGCCGCAACAACGGGTTCGCGAAGAGCGAACCCCGCTCGACTAGGCTCCTTCGTCTGCTGCACCACGGGGATCGGGAGCACCGGCTTTCGTGGTCTCGGGCCTGTCAGCATACGATCACCAGGGACTTTCATCCTGTCCCGGGCAACCTCGACTGCCTGGGTCAACCACCGCCGCGGGTCAAGCCGCTTGGATGCATGTGACGTCTGGGAGTCGTTCGTTCCGTTCGTCCCCGATCATTGTCTCGACATCCAGTCAAGGTGGCGAGTTGGTACACCTCTGCACTTCACCTCCCACTCCACCCCTTGCTTAAATGGCTTCACCCCTTGCTCTGCATGCCAAGATGATACCCCCCTCCCTTCCCCCTCACGAACGTCCTCCAAAGTCAATCTAATTGTGACTCACGGTCCGGTCGTTTGGTCGGGTTGGGACCATATTTTAGTCGGAAGTGATTTGTGGAGTCTATATGGTATCTTTGACCGGGAAGGTCAAGCCCGGGTAGCGCAATGGTAACGCGTTGCCCTCCTACTTGCTAGGCAGGCAAAGATTGCGGGTTCGATCCCCGTCTCGGGTGGGGTACCTTTCTGATTTTACTTATATATTTCGGCGGGCACACCTCCCTGTGTAGCCGCCCCCCTCCCCCCCTTCCCCAGTCGTCCGCCTCATTGGGATCGAAACCGTCACTCTGTCCGTGACCCGTCGCACCCTCCCCCACGCTGAATCCGTTTGCCAAATCCGAGCATTCTGCCCATCTTGGCTGTCACGGTGCGTTTTCGCAGTTCTGCATGCGCACCTGTGCGCATCTAGCGTTTGGCCTTCTGGGGGTGACCCGCAGATCGCCATATCTATCAACAAACGACGCCCACCGCAGCGTCAACTCGTGTGACGTCCTGCTTCGTAGGCTGAACCCAGTTTTTTTTTTTTTTTTTTTTGGGGGGGGGGGGGGGGGGGGGGGGGGGGCTCCCTCTTTTCTATCATGGAGTAGGTTAGCGAATCTCCCAAGCGGCCCTCCCAGCAATTACCTCACGCCGTATCCGACTTTCGCCGCCTATAGTGACACTCTCGGCCGAAATCTTAGCGATATTAGTCTTGCAGATAAGCTTGATACCACTACCGATCGCGACGGTAGGTAGCCTTACAATCTATCAGCTGGAGCATTGAGATCACCACTCCCTATGATCTCCGTCGCGCAATCTCTAAAGGCTTCTGGATTTTCTCAGGTGCCGGAAAGCCCGAACCTATCCTGGCGAAGGACAAGAACCGGCTTGAGGAGGAACGGCCAAAGGAGCGTCCGAAGGGGAAGGGGACCGAGGTCGAACGCAAGAAGATAAAGCGGGAGGAGGCGCGAGAGCGACGGTTGAAGCAGGACGAGAGGATCCAGGTAACGGTAGCAAGGTCGGGAGGCGGAGGGCTGCCGGCAGGAGACTCGCGAATATTAGCGTCGCCTCACCTCTGGCCAACGACATTCTTTCACGTTAAACTTAGGTGAAGATTGCCGATCTTGGAAACGCCTGCTGGGTCGAGCACCACTTCACAAACGATATCCAGACGCGTCAGTATCGCTCACCTGAGGCGATTCTGGGGGCGAAATACGATCGCAGCGCTGATATGTGGAGCCTAGGGTGCATGGTGCGTCAGAGAGCATAACTGCTGCAGCTTTGCCTTATGGACGAGGAGCGACGTATATCACCCGTCGGACAATTGTCTTGCTCCGTTCCCTTATTCATCGAAGTTTTTTGCCTCTATTAGCTCTTCGAGCTGTTGACCGGAGACTACCTCTTTGATCCGCAGGCCGGTTCGAGATATACGAAGGACGATGGTACATAGAGGAGGCAACGGTGTCATTCGCAAGCCACCCCTTTCCCGCCTGCATTATGTCGACTTAAAACGATGGTCGTCACTGACGCCCTCCTCTCCGGCAGACCATATCGCGCAGATCATCGAGCTTCTCGGAAATTTCCCTAAGCAGCTGGCCCTTAGCGGAAAGTACAGCAGCGCAATATTCAATCGGAAAGGTGAGGTAGTATGGTTTGTGCGATGTTTGATAGCTCTTCAACCGACTCTTTCTAAGTTTCTCATCTACTCCGCCGTGAAACAGCCGAACTGAAGCATATTCATAAGCTTCGCTTCTGGAAGCTGAATGACGTCCTGAACGAGAAATACCATTTTTCGAAAGAAGACGCCGACGCGATCGCCTCCTTCCTCCTCCCGATGATCGAGATTCATCCAGAAAAACGGTGCGTAAACAATCTGGGGGGACCTGATTCAGAGATGAATGTCGTCACCTGCAATTTTCGTTTCACCAAGTACTAATGTGATACGTTCCGCAGTGCAACGGCAGCTCAGCAACTTACGAGCGACTGGGTCTCGAGTGTCCACATTTCCCCCGACGACGCGCCCCCGCACATCCACCGCGGGTTCCCGCCCCGTGCTGACCAGGGCGGCGCCGCAGTTGAGCGCGACGCCGGCTCGGACTCTGACTCGGACGCCTGGGATGGTGACGAGGACTCGGACGCTGACGGCGACTCTTACGGCGACGACGACTACGACGAGAACGAGGACCGCGAGGAAGACGACGATATCGACGAAGACGGTCGAGGGGAGGAGGCGGGCGATGGCGACGAGGACGACACCCGGAGAGCAGTGGGAGACGACAGCGCGGATGAGCAAAACGGCGCGTAAACCCGCGCTGGCGCGACCCTGATGCCCGTCGAATCGGGGTTCCGTTCTCTCCCTTTCTGTTCCACTTTACCTTCATCGCTTTGGACGCGGGGTTACTAAATGTAGTGTGGGGTGAAAAGGGTGGAGATGGCGTCGAATTTGTATCCTTGTGCATGGGAGCCGCGAAACCCTTTTTTTCTTTTTTCCTCCAGTTACTTTCGTCTTGTTCAACATGTTCTATATACTCTGGACGTTTGCGTGCTTCCTGGGCGAGTCTGATCGTCGTCCTCAAGGAGTGGAGTGGTTCCATGCGACGGTTACTCGAGACTTTTCCGGATTCGCCGCCGGGCTCGCCGAAGGAGCGCGGGACTGATATGTGCGTCGTAGCACATGATGACGACATCTCACTGACGCTTCCACATAAGGCATCAACCCCTGTCTTCTCCCTAATCTGCTTGTTGGTCCTGCGATTTGGCATTTGCTCTCAGCTAACAACAACCCGACACAGTCATTGAAGGGGCCGATGGCAGATGGCAGACGCGAACACGGCGCCTTGACGAAGAGTGCGGACACTTAAGCACATACATTCAAATCTCGACAAAGTCGTTGCGATGGAAGATCAATACGGCGGCTGACACGTTCAACCCGACCATTCCGGGCGACCATTTTGCAGGTGTCCCGGGCGACGGACTGCCGCAGGTGCTCGTGGAGGACGGCGAGCGAGGAGCCCTCGACCTCGGGAGGGTCCGCCGAGGCTAGAGCGGCGTCCAGGTCCCCCTCGGCAGATGCGGGATCTGGCGTGGTGGAAGCAGCGGAAGGGGGACCTGCCCTCACTGCCCACCCACTGCCCACTGTGCTAAATGCAGACCTGCAGATGAGCGAGGCAACCAGTGAATTCATGCGTGTGATGAAGTTGGCCTGTGCCTGTCGTATCATTGTGTAAATAAGGGTCAACGCTGGACCGACACTGCCATGAGACCAGGAGCGCGCCCGAGTTCGGATCCTTTATTTGCCAACGTGCCCGGCTGTCAGTGCGCCTCCAGAGTGGGTTTTTGTCAGGAAAGGAATAGAGACCGTAAGGACTGAGCGTGGGCTTCAGGAAGTTCTCGCGCGCCGCGTCGGTCATTGCATGGACCAGTTATTATCTGGGGTAGGGGGTCCCACTGAAGCGCTCTTTGAGCTCGCTCTTGTGCTGCTCGCTGAACTTGAAGCGCGACAAAGGGACGGTGTTGGGTTTGGGAGGCATTCCGGTGGGGATAGGGAGCAACAGCCCTGGGGATAGGGAGAGGTCAACGCCGGGCTGGGCTGGGCTGCGGATGTGGACGACTTAGGGGGATGTCGGTAATGGAGGCGGAGAATGGCGACGAAAAGCGGAGGAGGGAAGTATCAAGCTCAAACAATAAAATCAATTTCGGAGTTTCCCGAAATTTCCCAAAATTTCAGCACAAACGAGTGGATCCGCCGCTCCCCAAGCCACGGTGCCAGGTCCAAACGCGTACCAGAGTAGGCTAGGGGGGTACGGGCTACGAGGTCCGCCAAGCGTAGAACCCAGCGATATTACAGGTTCAACCCCTGATAGCTGATCATCCCCAATATTTCCGCACTTCTGTTTTTGGATATGGTGTGTTCATCACCCAAGAGGTCCCCGCTTTCGTATGAGGTGAAAGCAGCAATAGTTCAAGGAGGCTGGGAGGGGTAGCTGTGCCACATACTTTCCCAAACGTCTAACGTGGATGAGATGAAATGGATTCTTCTCTTTTGGGGCCAATTGGATTGGCGAGAGAAAAGGAAGGTTGCCCATCCCATCAAAATTGTGCAGAAACTCCCCAAACCCTCATTATTGACTGAGGTCGCTGTGCGGGAAGAGGAATGCATTGGGAGCAAAAATACAATGATGCTCCCAGGCTTGATTTTCTTATCCCTGGGGCCCGATGTAGAACGAGGGTCGCTCATTGGAGGATCATTTCTTTCGCTGGAAAGAATGCACGTGACAAGGGAATGGCAGGAGAGTAGCATAGGGCTGGGAGGAATTGTCCCACCCCGAGTTCCGTGCATTGATGAGTAAGGGGGAAAGGAGTTTTCCGGGGCGCATTCGATGCACTAAAGGACAGGAACGTATCCATCGTTACTCACCCAGGTCCTGTGCGAAAGGAGCATTTCAGCAAGGGCAAAAATGTTATGCAGTGTGAACAAGGTAACGGAAACTAACTAACTTACTTGCCGGTTGGATAAGTCCTTCGGATGCGATATCACATCAGTCGCAAGATCCCTTCAGGCGTCCGGCGTCCATGCTTGGCGGAAGAGAGTGCCGACCTTTGCCCACCGCGTTGATGAGGAAACACCGGAGAGATTTCTCTGGACCCTCGAAGAGCATCTCCAGTGGACTCGCTATCCTGCTGACAAATCAGGATTTTGGTTATTTTGACCCGGATGCGTCAAAAAACGCGCTCAAGTGGACTCGCCAAATGTTTGGCCATTTTGACCTGGAATCGAAGACGAGCCTCCGCCCCGCCAAATAGAGCCAGATTTCGCCATCCGTGTTGTGATTTGAGTTGATCAAAGGGAGTGAAGAGGAATGCACCGGAGATCAAAGGTGCCCATTTTCCCCAGGTGGGTGGGTGCTAT
>KZ994493.1:0-11344 GCA_003614705.1 Blyttiomyces helicus | reverse complement strand
TGTGGGGGGGGGGGGGGGGGGGGGGGGGGGGGGGGGGGGGGGGGGGGGGCGGAGCTGAGCCGACAAGAACGCGGGACAGTGGGGCTCCGACATGTATCTTCTCGACCTTTTATTTGTGGTGTAACGAGTCAGAGGAGCCAACACTCAACCGGGAAAGGTGAGGTGAGGAGGGGTGGGGGCGATGGAGCGGGAAAGCGGATGGGAGGGTGTCGATGATCGATGCTCGCTGGATATCTTCCCCGCACCACTTACCATACCCCCCTGGCCGCTCCCTGCCAACAAGCTTCCTCCCGCAGGCCCTGGTCACCTCAAGCTAGCTACAGGAAGACACGAGGCGCTAGAATGGCTCGAGAAGAGGAAGGAGGCAACTTGTGTTGTATTCTCAACCCCTCGGCCCTTCCCCTCCCGCGGTCTTGTCTTCCCACTTTCCCATCGTTAAAAAAAATTAAATCTCACCATCAATCAGCACCCGTCTGCCATCCCACGGGCGAAACAGACGAGCGGTTGGTACATGTGGGGCTTTCGCCCGCGGACCTCCTCCCTCTATTCTTTCGTATTTCCCGTTTATCCCCCGCCAGAACAAGCAATCTGTCTACCTTGGTGACGAGTCTGCGAAAACATGATGTGCCTGATCCAGATCGGAGAGGAGATAATCTTTGACCGGGTGTGGCGAATGAAGGATTGGATCTATGTTGAACAAGGAAAAAGATAAAAGATGTACAAGAAAACTGGGGAGGAGCAGGGGTGTAGGGAACAAGGGGTATGGCGCAAGCAGTCAGGGGACGGGAGAATAGCCAAAAGGCGACAGGATAAGCGTTCAACACAGCCCCAGCACCGACGATCCCCACCCTCAAGCCCACTTGGACCCCTTCTTCTTCGCCTTTGGAACCTTAACCTTCTCCACCTTCCCCCCGCCCTCAGCCATAACACCCGGGATGTCCAGCGTCTTCGCACCGGCCTCAGCGCCCGCCGCGCCCTTCTTCTGGATCCCCTTCACGGCGCGACCTGGCCATGCACCCTTTGCGCGGCGCGCGTCCACCCGCGCCTCCTGCTGCCATTGCAGGGCGCGATCCATCTCCCCGAGCTGGTGCACCACGTCGGTTGGGAGCTGGCCGGCTGCGGGGGAGCGGAGGAATTTTGCGAGGGAGGTGGAGATCGAGGCGACGGGGGCGGGGCGCGTGAGGGTGATTTCGAGGTGGAGAGGGACGGTGGTGAGGGAGAGGGACTTTGTGGCCATCTTGGGGGTTAGGCTGGTGGGGAGTGGGGTGTGGGTTTGCGGGTTTGCGGGGGGTCTGGAAGTTGCTTGAGATGGAATGCCGGTTTGTGCAGCTCCGACGCGAAGAAAGAGGTCCGAAGTCAAGATGGCATTACGTAAGTGACCGACTGCGCCACCCCCAGCCACATCCATCAACCAACTATGACCCCGGGCACGTTCATCTGTCCCCTGTCCCTCTTCCCTCCCGGACCCCGAAAACGTTTTCGCTGGAGCGTGGATAATTCTGTTGGCGCCTGGGAAAGAGGGTACTTGACGTCAATGCGATGTACCCACAAAACCGGCTCCCTTCCCACCCTCCCCCTCTGTCTAAATACTCACATATCCCTCACCCCCCCTCGTTATCATCCCATCTTTCCCCCACTTCCGTCGCCCCTTCCTCCTCTCCCCCTCCTCCCCCAATTTCCTTTGTTCAACCAACTCCAGAATGATCGCCGCCGACGTGGACGCCGAGGGCAGGTGGAAGCACTCGCGCTACGAGGCCCATTACTCGTACCTCTGGTCCGAGTGGGTTGCTGGTGAGTCGGTACTTCTTCGTTGAAGAGGGGGTGGGGACTTGCTCGGACCTTGGTTCCCTGCTCCCACACGGCAGGAGCGAAACCACAGAGGGGTTCATGCAAACGCCGTTCGCTTCCGGCCTTCGTCGGTCTGAAAACTCATTTCGCTATCACACTGCGCACTACAATAACCCACAGTCTTCGTCTTGCTCCTGTTCTGGGGTGTGGTAAGTTCGACACCATCGTATTTTCCCATGCTCGGTTTCCGCCCATCGATAAACCTCGATCCGGCCCCTCATTTTCAAATCCTCCTGCCACCCTTCTTTTTCACCTCCCAAAATCAAAAAACAGATCACGGTCATCTACAACGTCGTCATCTTCTACGACTCCTTCCAGCTTCCCGAGAGGCGCGCGAACCTTATCTCGGGAGAGGACGGCGAGGCCAGCGAGCGGTCGCGGCTTATCCGTGATGCGCCGCGCGAGCAGCCGGTTAAGAGCGCGATGGTAAGTGGAGTTTCTTCGCTATTTTGCGTGTCGTTCTCGCCGTGTCAGGTGAGGTGGGGGGCACATGTGCTGTCTGGGCACTGATCTTGATGCTTTCGGATATCCCCCTCCCGCACTTAAGGCTCGGCGCTTTTCGCGCGCGGAGAAGGCTGCTAGGACTGCTCTCTTGGTGAGTATTTACGCAGATTCAGCGGGCGGGGGTGGTATAGAGCAATCAATTATTACGGGCATTAAGAAACCCTACTGATATTCATTTCTCCCCGACCTCCCTTAGATGCTCCTCGCCGTGGTGACCTTCACCTCTCTCCCGCTCCCCTACGCCTGCACGGTCCCCTCCCAGACCCCGACCCCGTCGCCCTCGCCCCCGATCCCGCCCCTCCCGCGCTGCTCCACCTGCCTCCAGAACGCCGCCACCCTCCCCGCCGCCATCATCTCCTGGATCGTCGCAGCTCTCGGCGCCTTCCTCGTAGTCATCGAGTCCGTTGCGGCCGAGGGCGGTTCCGTCGACGGCGCCCGCGCTGCTATCAACGGCGGGATCGTGCCGCTTATTGTTGGAATTGTTGTTGTTGGAATGTGGGAGTGGGCTTCTATTAGGAGGATGGGGCAGGAGAGTGGGTGTGCTTGAGTTTGCCGCGCTTGGTGGTGGGTGGGGTTGGGGGGCGCTTAAGAATGGGGGTGGGAGTAGTTGCGTCCGCTTTTCTTGGCTGGTTTTTTTGGGGGGGGTAGAGCTGAGACGGGGTAGTTTTGGGTTGCTTGCCGTTTGAGATTCATCGGCTCGTTGCGTCGAGGGTAAATAAACCTTCCTTGCTGGTGTTCTTTCGCAATGCAAACAGAAGGTGTCGCCGACAAGTCCTGAAGTTTTGTCACGAGGGGACGAGTCCTTCTCCAAAAAGACGATTCTTTGGAACTGCGTTATCGATCGCCCGTATCGATTGCCTATAACAAACGCGAGCTGCAGCCCTCACGCAAAGGACATAACGAACTTTCTACATGGAGCGAACTTTTTGGCATGCGTTTACAAGAAGGGAGCCTTTGAGGTAGGTTTGGCCAGAGTTGCTGCGAGGCAGTTGCAAGTCAACAATAACACAATTCGTTGATTGGGCGGTTGCGAAGTGAGTGGAAATTGCGAGTGGCCCGTCGGTGACGCGTTTGAACGCGCCTGAGGCGCTGATGTGGCGATCGGAGCTGCGCCACTGGCTCCCTGCACGGAAACTTGCTTCACCCACCCATCATTTCCATCCAAGTCGTTGAAATCCGACCTTTGAGGTCATCACGTACAATGCCGCCGCGCTTGAAAGCCCTCCTCGACAACCAAGTGCGTAAGTACACCTCGCCAGCGTTTTCTAACCCCTTCTTCTTCGGGGTCTCGTATACAACGCGTCAATGTCCACCCGCGCCAACGCCGAGCAGCCCCTGGGCAGAGTGGCTCAAATCACCCGGGAGTGAACGGGAGACGCGCCCCGAGAGAGAGGCCGTCGAGTTCGAGTGCTTCGCGGCACCGACGCGCGTCTCGCTGCTGGGCGGCCCGCCCGTTGGGACGTTCGTCCGCTCGCTAGCCCTCCAAATAGTCAGAATGTGCACGAATTCGGGATGAACTGAGTCAGCAGGAATTTTACGGCGTTTCGCTGTCCCAAGCTGCGAGCTTTCAAATGGGTATCGGAGATGAACTTTCTGCCGGATCCGGCGCTGACGAGTTTCCCCGACCCTCTTTCACGCCTGCCCGTATCTCGTCGCGTGGAGAGACGATGATCATCGGATCTTTCTTCATGCGTATCCCCAAGAGCACGAAATGGATGCGTCTTGAATGCCAGACGATGGGCGCAAGGTCCAGGTCGCGGCTTCTCGCCTTCACGTCATTCGCGTTGACGATATGGCGTTGTCGGACTTTTAGACATTGAAATGGCGCAATTCAAAGCCGAACGAGCGTTTCTACCGCGCTGCCGGCCCCCAAACTACTCAAATGGGAGGGTATTTACAGCTGCACGGCACACTTGAACCTCATAGACCGATCGCTCAAACTTACTCATATTACCGACTTCGCAATATGGTGCGAGCGGCACACCAACTTCCCCTCCAGAAAATGCTACCCGACGATCGAACCTAAATTGAGTCGCCTCCAGTTACCGGCTTTATACAGAAGATGGGGGTCAACTTCATCGAACTTGGGGTCATCGGGCGGTGGGGGTGATTTTTGATTAGCCTTGATACGGAGATGCGGTAGGTCAGGAGCGGGGTTGGCCAGGGGCGGGGCGGAGTAAGATTTGATTTTTTGGGCAGATGCGGGGTGAGGAACGGCCGAGGAACGCAGAGGAGATGCGGCTGGGGTTTCTTTTACGTTATCTACTTGTGTTGCGGTATTGTGAGTAACTCGGGCCTCGTGAACTTCGTGGGCTTCACGGCGTACTTGTGCTTTGGTACGGTGCTATGTGATCACCTTCCACCTCCCTCTGTCCTCTGTCCTCGCTCCCATACCCCCCCTTTCCCCGCTTCAACGACCAAGTGTTTCTCTCGGTCTCAGTAAGGTACCATCCCCCACTTCTATCTGCGGCACCGCCGGTCCCCGGACGGCGCGTTGACAACCACAAAGACACGGACCCGGGTAATTGCAGCGGATGGAAGCCATCCGCTCCCTCTCGGATCCCCACCGGTGCACATCAGGACGGGATGCAAGTCGGTCCTCGAAAATAGCCAAGGAAAAGAGGGAAGCCACAGATATTTACAGATTATTACATGGCCAAGGTAAACGATAGAAAAGATTGACCAAAAGAGGAGAACCACGAGCCTTCTTCAACCAGTGGCGTTCTCCAAGTCCTCCCCAGGAGACGTATAGAGTGGAAGTGGCCAAGTGACGGGAAAGCAACTGATACAGGAGCCCGTCCAGAAGTCCGATAGTCATCTTCAGTTGCAGTCGTCTGGATCTTCATGGCCATCGCCCTCCCTCCATTGCCAATAATGAAGCCGGCAGTTTCGGTTTCTTCGCTGCGGTCGTTCCCCGCCATGTTGGGAAAGCGGTCGCCGTTCAAGTTGGGGTAGGTTGGGTTGCCGGAGGAGCATATGAATGCAGGAGGGAGGTCGTGGATTAACCTCCGCCTCGGCCTGTATTTTGGAGGCGCCACGTAAGCCGTTGTGGTACCCAATTGCACAGGGGATGCCTTGAACGAGGGGAGCAAATCAACGACATACTGGCGACGAGGGGAGAACATCTATACGTACCGGCGACTCCAGCGAGAGCGGGTACTGGTTGGAGGTGTAATGAGAACGAGGAGGTTTGATATTGAATCCGGGAACAGACGCGAGGACCGGGTGTGATTGTGACGCATGGCGGATCCTCACGAATTCGTCTCTGAATCTCACGAGTACTCACCGCTGGCGAGAGAGGCGACGGCGAGGAGAAGATGAGTGGACCTCATTGGTGAGAATTGATTATTGATGAGGAAACGATAGGGTGCCGTGTGCCCAAAGGGAGTGGGTGTGAGTGCGATGATGAGGACCCCCACCGCAAAGTCTCCTATTTTTATGTGAGGTTCCGCCTTCTTTCAAAGCCTCCGAGGAGGCACCATGGAAGGAATTGCCCTTTGCCCCCTTCCCATCTCATTTGACCCATAAGGGACTCGATCGAGCGGTGGAAGCCGTGCCTGACCTGGCCAGCCGTAGAAAGCGAGAAGGGGAGCGCGGCGCGTGAGCCACGAGCAATGGACTGTTGACGCCAGCAGAGAACCTGGCCACCTGCCACTGGCCAGGGCAACATTAAAGTCAGCCTTCTGCTGGAAGAATCAACTAGTCAGCAGGGCGTCATGATTCCTCATTCCCGCTCTCCGCCAGGATCGCGTTTGTTGCTCCCGTCCACCTGTCCCCCCCTCTAACTCTCTCACTGTCGCACTCCTTCGCGCCGAGGGAGCGATGAGGGGGTCCTCTTGGTCCTTGGAGTTCTTGGAGTTCTACCTGCTGGACTTCTACTGGACTTCGCCGATTTTCTTCAAGCGCAGCCATCGAAGTTAAAGAAGGAACAAAAATCGCTTGAGTGGCAATATCATCGAGGCCGACCCGCTACCGGCGCGAAATGACTCCCCTCCCACCCGAGAAAATCAGATCTAATACCTCTGATCTGCTCGAGTGCCCCCCCTGTTCAGGATCCAACAGCCGCGACCGCGCTGCTTTTTTGAGATGAAACAGGTTTGGGATGTCGTTATCGGGCCTCGGAGCGGTCAGTGAGGCTAAATCGAGCAGGCTCTGGATGGAGATGTGCTGCGCTTTTTGAGGTCGCGGTCGCAAAGACCATTCCTCGCTCAGAGCAGTTTATAGACGACTCTCTATATCCCTCGAGCACCTTCCACGCTGATCCACCAGCCTCCGTTAAGTTCGCCACTCACCCCGCTGCCATCACTGAGCGGGGCAGGAAACATCGGCGGGGGCCTGAGGGAGTTCGGCGTCAGTAAAGAAGGACTGCGGCTCGATATCATTTATTCTATGGTTTTGTCTATACTGAAAATACAAAAATGAAAGGGCTCACAAGAACGGAAACTTAGGCAAAGTGCGATAACATCTAAGTGGTGGGGGTGGGGGTGGGCGAACTCCTAAGATTCTAGATGGTGTCCAGGCGGACCCAAGCGGCCTCAGAGGGGATACCGTTAACAGTGGCAAACAGCAGGTAGATGCCGGGGGGCATGACGGAGCCGGAGGGGGGGGGAAGTGACGGTGGTGACGCCGGCCACGGTGGTGGTGGTGGTGAGCTCGACCATGCGCTGGCCGTGGTGGACACCGTGGGTGCTGAAACCGGGGTGGGAGAGGACGACGGTGGTCTCGCCGACGACGGCGCCCTGAACCTTGATGGTGAATGCACTGTTGTAGTTGATGAGCGGGGGCGAGGAGGTGATGACGGGCCTGTTGGGGGCCGACATGTACGGCGGCGAGAAGATCTCAACACGGTATTCGGTGGGGTAGGAGGAGGTCAGCTTCTGCTGCTGGTGGAGGGCGCAGATGTTGCCCGCGTTGAAGAACTCAGGGTAGATGTTGTTGTGGACGAGGCCATCGGCGGAGTAACCAACGGAAGGGTTGGATCCAGCGATCAGAACCTCGCCGGTGGGGAGGAGGGTGGCGACAGAGTGGTAGAGGCGGGGGATGGTCGAAGCCGGCATGATGGTGAAGCGCTGGCCGATGGGGGCCTCGGGCTTGTAGAGCAGGGGAGTGAAGGCGGGGACGTCTGTAGCAGCATCCAATAGGGTGGAATCAGTCAGCATTCAAGAATTCATCAAGAGGCCTAGCATGATCAATAGCTAGGGTATAACCTACCGGCCATAAGACCACCGCCGGATCCAGCGCGAGCGCCATTGACAATGAAAACGGTGCCATCGGGGAGCAGAATCGCGTCGCCCATGGTGCGGGGCCCGTCGGGAAGCTGCTCGAAGGTCCACTGCGGCTTGGCATCAAGCGGGTGGATGCGACCACAGTCGGCTAGGGCCAGGGGGTTGGGCGCATCGCCGGAGCTTCCACCGCACACCATAACCTCCGGGCGGTAGTTCTCCGACGCCTTGAGGGGGAGGAGAACAGTGGAGGCAGAGGAGGGGAAGGTGCGCGGGTTCGGGAGGAAGGGAAGAGTTGTGATGTTCTTGTTGTTGAGGTAGTCGTAAATGAACACCTGGTCGCCGATGATGGTGAAGATGTGGTCGGGGGTGTTGGGCATAAGGTGCACTTTGAGAATGTGGGGGGAGGAGGGTGCATGGGAGGGTAAGTCCATGAGAAATCATTAACAAGTCGGAAAAAAATAATCGCGAGAATGACTCACGGGCGGGGTAAAGGCTGATGGTTGCGAGTCGAGAGAGAGCAGAGAGGAGTGGGGGAGAATGGGGCGAGTAAGTGATCGTCTTTCATCCCCCTCCCCCAAACAGGAGGGAGCTCGATCCACCGTGAAACTTACTTGTAGCTCTTTCCGGGTCCGTCACTGTCGGAGAACTCGAGGTAAGGGAACGGCACCGCGGGGAGCGAGTGGCCGTTGACCGAGATCTCATACGAGGGCTCGTTGACGCGCGGGGTGTTGAGGACTAGGCCACCCGCCTTCGATCCACCGACCATCAAGATCCTTCCACCAGACAGAGTCTGCATGGAGTGGTACCACCGCGCGACGTCGATCGTGGCGCCGACGTCCACCCAGTCCTGGATGCATCCGGTGGCAGGGCAGGGGCCGGGCGCAAACGTGCGGATCTTGTCGAAGCCCTCCTGGATCGGGACCTTCTCGAAGAGTGCCGACTCGGCACCGCCGGTGTTGAACAGGGTGCCGTTGCGGAAGAAGGCGCCGGAGCTGCAGAAGGTATTGGAGAACGGGTGCAGCGGGCGAACGGTGTTCGTCTTGAAGTCATACTGGGCGCCGAACGCGTCGTCGCCGTCTGCGGTCAGGAATCGGTTCGGGGAGGGCGCGCCGGTTTGGAGGTTGATCCCGTTTCCAAAGTTCTGATGGAAGTTGTCGATGAAGACGACGGTGCTGGGAAACGAAGATGATTGTGAAAAATTGGGGAGGTCAGTTAAAAGTAAAAGGAAACTGATTTCCGCATCGGAATGGTATGGTCTACTTGACTTACTTTGTGTGGGGCACGACAAAAGTCATCTGGGCCGCGCATCCCGAGTTCCCAACAGTGCGGAATCCGGTCGCGGAGGCACCAGGAAGGAGCGAAAGAAGGAGAGGGAGAACCATCGGAGCAAGTTTGGATAGGAGGAGGTGAGGATAGGAGAGATTCTAATATCGCAGACTCCCTTTTCAGTGAAAAGAACTTTATTGATGAACATGACTAAGGCCGCTTCTGCTCTTTTCCATGGCAGCCACACGATCGACACAAAACCAGCATTTTTGCTCTCCAGTCTGGACTCATGGATTTTCTTGTTTCAACAGCGCACCACACGCAAATTCCTTCCTGTTATCATTTGCTTTCCACTGCGCCGGGGAAATTTGACCAGAAGCGGCCTCAGGTGGCTGCAGAGTGCAGCAGTTACTCGGTCAACTTTTTTCTATGCGACCGTCACGCGCATTATGCTCATCATCAGCAGCACAACCTTCTGTCCCCTCTTGTTCTCGAGTACCTATCAAATTCCGCATGGATGCAATAAATGCATAAGAGGTGGCGTTGCGCCTCTCGAATCCCTTCCTGACAGTGGGTGCGCGCGCGCGGGATTTTTAGGATGCCGGAAGGTCTTCGCCGCGGGAGAGGACCGAGATGCGTGTAATTAGTTGAAGGGGTTAGAGGACTTGGTCGACGCGGTACAGGCCGATTCCCGAACTCGCCTCCACAAGCAGGAGGGAGTTCAAAGGGGCTGCGGGGTCTTGCCAAGTGCCAACTCCTTGTGCTTCAGCGTTCATGGATGATTCAGTGATCGGACTGCGCGGAGCGGACTCGAGGGCAATGGCCTTTACAGGGCAGACTTCGCAACGTGACCATGACCATGACTACAACCATGACCACATGACTTAGAATCCTCCACTCGAAAGGGAAGATGAAAATGACTAGAATAGTCGAAATTCGTTTTGTTCGCTTATTGAAGGAGGAATCGAGGGATAATAGCCGGCCAATGCCTGGGCGGCGGGATCTGGGCCGACGCCGACGGCAAACAATTGCTCTTCCGCTTGCAGTCTACTAATACCAGATTCTAATTGCTAAGATTTGAACTCTTTCTTGCTGCACCTTTCTTACGATTCGCGAAGGCACCTCGGAGCTTGCAGAGGGGAGTCGCGGCGGGCAGGGGGGGCATGATGCTGATTAAGGGCATGTTTTTGGTGTTCCTAACGGCCGGAAGCTGAGGTGAGGTAGCTTACTTTGGGCAGGTTATCAAGGGAGGTTGGTCGGATCCGCCATGAACACCAAAACAATCACCAGCTCGAAAGCTCTGAAGTTCTGAACGCGACGGCAGAACGCCACATCAAACGCGAACATTGACATTGTTTCCTTCCAAGATCCCACGCCACAATCGACGCACACTGCAGCCAATCAGCGCATGCGGTCACGACCTCCGTCCCTTTGCAAACCATTGGAGAGCTTGAGGACGTGAACAGCGAACGGGACCCGGACGCAAGAGAAAAAAACATCTGGAAAGAGGGTAACTTGACCCTGGTTTGTGTTCTGCAACACCCGGGCCTTTGGACAGCTGACCGCCTCGAGAGTGTGAATAATCCATCGTTGGAAGAAAGGCGGGCCCATTCTACAGCTTTTTGCTCTGCAACATCCGAGCTTTTGAAAAGCGACAGCTTCACGCGTTCGAACAGATCATCCCCCCGCATTGGAGCATTGGAACATTTGAGTGAGGGAGCCACCCCCACCTGGATGACGGGGCGAAAAACACATTGAACTGAAGGATTTCAACACTGACCAACTGATCAGGACAGACCAAGATGACGTCGACCCGGCAGCATAAGTCTACAGAACATGTGTTTGGTTTGGATTCAAATGGTCCCGTTCGCCATTCAGACCGTTGGGATCATGTGTCCTCACACGGCAGAGCTGTAGGCCGTCAACAAGAGCAGAGGTGCGTTCGAAGGGCCGAATTGTTGACCCACCCAATGGCCTCGGCATTCTGCTCATGGTGGAACTCGCAAAGAAGCGCAGTGGAGGAACATCTCTCTCCGCGCCCAAATAGCGGTTCCTGCGCGCTCCCGACGCAAGAATCGTTGCTGATTGTCGTTCGCGGGATGTTGGGAGGATGCGGGCAAGGATCGGTGGGGGGAAAGGATGCATGTGGAGGGGGCGGAAATCGGCAAGTCCAAGTCCCATCAGCTGCCCCTGCGGTAAAAAAGCAAAGAAAAAACAGGGGTTCAATATTGCGTATGGGTCCGGGGTCGAATCCGAGACCTGTTATGATAACCGAAGTTATGAGCCCGAGCCACAATACTGAATCACTGCCCCGGCGACGGTTGATGAGGGGAGCGGAAAAAGGACAAAGAGTGTTTTTGTGTTCTCGAAGCTCGGGTGTAGGAGTTTTGGATTGGTCATTGAGGGCCGAGGTTTGTTCGGTGAAAAGAAAGCATCACTGGACAGTTCCACTTTGGGGAGGGGGGGGGCGGTCCGACCCTTTGGATGATGGCTGGAAATCG
>KZ994492.1:0-11357 GCA_003614705.1 Blyttiomyces helicus | reverse complement strand
CGCGTTCCTCCAAGAATTCTCGGCAACGTTTGGCGATGCTGACAAGGAGCGAACCGCCTCCACCAAGCTATGGGCACTCCACCAGGGTTCAAGACCAGCGTCCACTTATGCCGCCTACGCGGTATCTTTCCAAGGTGTCGCTGAAGGAGGAGACCAGGTTTGCCACTACTCCTAGTCTTCAGTTGAGGCTGTGGTACTTCTCAACCAAGTTTCCCAATTCGCTGAAGCGGATTTCCTTTCAGAGCCTCACAAAGGGCGCAATGAAGTTTATTGAGGAAATTGAATGGGTGAGGTTGATCTAGATACTGCCGACATTGAGAGCAAACGTGTTGATGACGACCAAGTCAATGGGGGCAACAAAGGCCCAGCAGTAGATCCAGGTCAGGGGCAGAGGTCATTCCACTTGCTCTGCCAGTCCCCACAGTCTCTCGAATGCACAAACTTGTTTCTGATCGGACCCCTGTCGTGGCGGTAACTGAATGGCATGTCAATGGCGAGGTTCGCAGTCCATCCTTGCCGGCCCCTGATAATTCTGACTCATGTCATTATATTGAGGGGTGTTGTCTTGTCCAGCTACTTAGAAACAAGGATAATTGGAGGTGAGGAGGAAAAAAAGTGGTGCTACCATGCGCCACCGCGAATCCTAAGCTGACCACCATTGACTTGCCCAACCTTGAAGCCACCTTCACTTGCCACCTCGGCAATGTTCTGATCAACCTTTCTGAATTGACTTTCTCTATCAACTTCAAGTGGCGCCCTTCGAGAACCTCTGAAAACAAATCTGTTCAGGCAAAGCCAAGCTGGTCAAGAATCAACACAGCCTCGACTGATGTATTGAAGTAATTGCAAACTTTGTCTCCTCAGTGAGCTACCACAGCAAAGAAAATCTGAATCCAATGGCCGTCTTTCATGTGGCCTGTTTTGCAGCACAGGCAGCCAATCAACAATGACTTGGCTCGGATTTCCCCAAGACATTAACAAAATGATCAGCTACTCCGTCATTGATCACAAGAATTTTGGCCTCTTAGAATGCAATAATTTCAGCAAAGAGAAACGCTACCGCGCCCAGAACAAAGCCAATTACGCAGACGCCATGCTCTAGCTCAGCATCCTGCCTTCCCAGTCGGCACTTCTCAGGTCATCGCCTTTGTACTTCTTCGAAACCGCTGTCCCAATCCATACAAGATGGGACTGTCCCTGCCAAATTGGCACCAGCCAGGCCCAGGGCTTGTAACTTCCAGGAGCCACACCTATGGCATCCACATCTTCCCAGCCAGCTATGGCAACCCTATTTCCTCACTGTCTCCAACATCACTACCTTATGCTGCTCCTAGACTGCTGGACGCAATTATCACAATCCAACGACCTTTGGCAGCCTACAAGGTGAACTGATGTGTAAACAGGAGCGCTGCCAGAGGACTTGGCGGCTAGTACACACAAGGAGGCTGACCTCCTCAAGGTGCCAGCTCTCAAGGAAACACTTGTGGGGGTGCTGCAAGGGCAAACTATTGGCCCCCACATGGGACCCCTTCACGGACATCCTGGATCTTTGAAGACACCAGCAACCAACCCCACTTTGTTGGGGCACAAGAATGGATTCAGGGGAAATTGAGTGAACAACAGAGCCCATCAAGTTACTCTCTCTTGGTTTTTTGGAGATCCCATCAAGCATCTCATCATCAATCCTCTTGTCACCCTTGCCTTCTTCAATGGTCACTTGGCAAGACTCCTCCAAGACTCTGGACGCAACATGCTAGCAGTATCTGACCCCTTCTTCACCAAGCACCACTTCAGCAGAGTCAAGTCTGTGGAGTGCGGAGCCTGAAAAGTGTCCGAGCTCAAGACCTCACCTTTTGTTGATCAAGACCTCACATTTAGTTGACAGATGTATCAGATGCGAAGATATCTTTGGCCTCCCTCTGGCTAAGTACTTCGACAGACTCACTATTGCTTGGCCTCACAGTGCAACAAGACCAGCTATAGAATTCGAACATCAAAAGCAGAAATTCAGCATTCCCTCCCAGCCAGTACTCTGCAGATGGGGAAAATCTCAATTCTTTGAATCAGAGAGCTATTGCTCTTGCCCTGAAGCTCCAATCTTTGCCATCAACATAAGCCATGAAAATGAATGCTTCCATCTTGAACCCCCTTGCTTCACTCCTATTCCAGGTACTGAGGACATGAAGCCCAACCGGTTCCTCAAAGCGTGGTGCCGCAAAGGATTTGAATAAGTTGCCCAGTGCACCCCACAGCTGACCCAAGAGAAACCTGGCTGTCGTGGAAATCCATACTACTCATGTCACCTCTCCTAAGCAGCTCCTCGATCATACTAACTTGAAACCGAAATTGACATCGCGACAAACGGACACGATCGCTTCCTCAAAGAGTAGATCAACATACCCGGGGAAATGACCCTGTTCCGGCTATATGGCAGTATTCTGCCTTCAAAACTTCACCTGCGCGGACATTAAGGATGCCTACCACTGAATCCGGGTCGCAGACAACACTATCAAGAAAACAGCCATTTAAATTAGATTCGGCCACATGGACTTACTAGTCATGCTATTCAGAAAAACTCAATCATCGGCCTGCTACCAACAATTCATGAACTCCATTCTAGGTTGCCTGTACAACAAGTTTGTCATCTCCCGCCTTGAAGACATCCTCATCTCCTTGAAAACCAAAGAAGAACGAAATTGTCACAACGAAGAAGTTCTGTTGATTCTTCTAAGCACAAGCTGGATGTCAAGCCAAACGAATGCCTCTGAGGTAAGGAACAAGTCAAGGTCTGTGGTCATCAAGTGGGGCGTGACAGCATGGCCACTCAGCCAAAGCTGAGCTGCTGACAAGCTAGTTGGCTCATAGAACTCTCGGAATAAAGTCTCCTTCAAACACTTGCCAGGTCGATTCAACACTGTTGCAGAACTATGATCTCGCGAGCCTCAACACGCCCCCGCGAGCCTCAACACGCCCCTGAATGTGCCAAAGGCCGAAATCAAATCAAAATCCTGGACTCCACCACTTTTCTCGGATCTCCAGGCACAACGGATAGGCAGACAAGCCAACAACAAAGAATTCGCAGTTATGACACAACATGACCATCAATGACTATGCCCCTTGCATCAAGGCACAACTAAATAGCGCCAGAAATGAAACCTGAATGCCAATCGTCCCCGCCAGGCATAGATTCAACTCAATTGACTCTACATTCCAGATGATATTTGCGGATCCATCACTGATTGATACCACGACCAAATCACTTTTGGTGGTCATCAAGATCAGACCAAGAACATCAGGAAAATCATTGTAAAATACTACTGGCCATCAATTCTCTCTGAGATCAGGTAGTATGTCACCAGCTATCCGGACTGTCATTGCTTTAAAGATCCCAAACAAAGCTTCAGCTTCTGCACCCAGTTCCTAACACTTGCTGGGAGATTATTGGATTCAAATTCTCTGTGATGCCAGTATCATTCGGACCATTCGCCACTGCACAAGGCTATGTCCACAACTCTCTCAAATTCGGACGGCGCAGCAAATTAATTCACCAGCAGAAAGCAGCTGCCCAAATTTGCCTTACAACTGATGGACGTCACAGCGATCAAGGACATGCCTATGACAGGCACAAGACTGGGACAATATTTCCTACGAAACCAGAGACGAAATCCTCCTCAACCTTGCCGGTGTTACAACTCTACTCAAGACCTCCCTCCCTACCAGAACAGCACATCGCTTGCTGGGCAGCCCCTTCCAAGATCATCCACCCTGGCTGGACTCCAGACACCTACAAGCTGGGCATCTCAACTAGCAGGATCCACCGCTTCTCGCTGTATTTCCATGTCAACATCTTGAAGCCCTTCATCTGACCGCACCCCTCCATCCATCAAGATGCCGACATCAAACCCTACCCAGCTCCAATGAAGATAGAAGGAGAAGACAAGTGGACCATCGAAAAGATCATCATCATCAAAGACTAGTGCGGACAACGCAAGGATGGATCCTAGGCTCAACTCTACTTTATCAAATGGCTCGGCTAACCGGACACGGACAAGCAATGGGTCCATTTCGATAACATCAAGGACACTAAAGCTTCAAACCACTGACTCAACAAATATGCTCTTCCCCTTCCCCTTGATGCCCACCCAGGAGAAAGACCATTGGCATTGGCCGCTCTGACTCTGACCACAACTCAATGACAAAACGCAAATGACCTGTGGCTCTCAACGCGACCCTTAAGTGCCCTTCCATAGGTCCTGGACTTTAATCAATAGGCCTCGTTGACATTCCCTCTGCTCAGTCTTTACCCATTGTCCAAATATGACGATTCCTTGTCAAGTCTTATCTCTTTGTCCTTTAGGGGTGTGATTGCGTCGTCATCACAAGAAGAAGCTGCAAAACCTTAGAACCGCATCGACCCTCGGGCATGAGAGTCGATCTCTATGACCCCGCGTTTTAGGATGCAAGGGAGTGCCAGAGAACTTCACAAGCGCACATGTTACAACGCAAGAGAGCCAGATAACCCTAGCGCACCACTGTTGAGTGTTGACTGTCAGCTTGCCCCTAGATGTAGCGCCTGTGGTGACCCAGTCTTGATCACACACATTTCGACAAGAGGGGGCACCTGGAATACCCTACAACTGCACGCGTTTTGACACAAGAGGGAACCAGACAACCCTAGGACAACAGGAGAGCTCTCTTGTGATGGCTTAGTACTACCCAGGAAGTATCCCTCTGACAACCTGGAGCAAAACCATCAGCATTACAACACAGAAGGGAGCCGAAGAACCCTCGGACAACAAAGGAGCTTGCCCAGGACCTTGAACTCCCTTTCAGAGTTGCTTATGAAGGCGTGGAGAACAACCGCATGTGTTGTGACCCAAGAAGGTTGGAACCAGTTGGAATGCGGTGGAAAGGAGCACGCTGTAATTTGCTTTTCTTTTCACTTGCCAACCCTCCCAAATTTATCCTTTAAATTTCCTACTCAACGATTTGCAATATATTGCAGTCATGCCCCTGGAAGTCTATCCGACTCCTCAATCACGAACGCGCTTCAAACTCTGTGGGGCTACCAATCGCCACTCCAGGACATCCTGAACTCCTACGGGCTTCAATTAGATTCCACCTTCCTATCCGCTGGCCTTCCTATCTACTTGGTGTGTGATGAATTCCACCCTTTTCTGCTTTTTTGTATCCTTTTTTTGGATATAGTGTGGGAACCATCAGTGGGATCTTCGACGGCGCAAACCTTCTTTGTTCCTGAACCATGTTCAGACTGTACGGGTCGCGGTAATCTGCGACATCTGTGCAGCTCTGCCACAAGTGAGGGAATTCCTCCACTTCCCTAGTGATTCTCATCTACATTGTACATAGCAATGACAGGCGGACATGTGGCCCCAAGTGAGACCATTTTCCTGCAATCATACTTACACTTCCTTCCCGACACTGCTGTGGTTTGTTTGAACTCTTACTTTGTATGACTTCAGAAACTCCCTTTTTCCACGTTGATTGGCAACCCACTGGCAACCACCAATTTGCCACTTTTTCTCCAATTTCCCCTCCTTGTCATGGAGTGCAGATTTACGTAAATTAATCACACCCACAGCCATGTGCGCCCATGTTCTTAGTAGATCCGGCTAAATAATCGCACACTGTAAATGCAGGTGAAATGCATACGAGTCAATAAGAGTGTGAATCATCAAACTATACCTTCTGAATTTCTCCTTAAAAAATATCTCAGCCCAGTCCTATCCAGATAAAATTGGAGTGTCTGTTCCTAGATGACCCTCAATCTGTTCTCCTTTCAGAACAAAGACCTGACCTTAGCCTTCATGCTTGGCAACTGGTGATGTGTCCGCAGCATATGGGTACCAAGGAGGAGAAGGCAAATGGAGGTGCAGAGTGGTGGGACAGCTCACAAGCCTGTCCAACTCCTGTGCCAGCATCTGGAGGCTGCAGAATGAAAATGTTAATGCATATTTCAAGGACCACAGTGTCATGAATGGCCCCCTTCTTGAGTCCTTTGTATCCTTATTTCCCTACGTTAATAGTTTGGGATAAATAAGTGGGATTTCCTTAGGGTATAGGAGTACGCAGTCGTGAGACCATTGATTGCGGGAACCTTCTTTGTCCTCGGTCCATCTTCAGACTTCATCCATTGTACTAATCTCTGCCCCAGTGTGACTTGGCTCCGGCTGACAGACTTCCCGCGCTCCCCCTGTGATACACATCTTTATTGAACATAGCAAGGAAGGACCTACCTGTGATCCCCAGTCAAACTCTTTCCCCACAATAATACCTACACATCCTTACAGACACTGCAGTAGTTCCTTTACCCTCTTAGACGCCGATGCCTCTGTCATTTCCCTCTTCTTAGCGCCTCTCAGGCAATTTCCAACTTTGCTAGATTTGCTCCATTTTCCCCTTGCTGTCATAGAGCGCCCATTCATATCACATGGTAGCACCAGTCTGTTGCTTCCAACTATCTTTGTTTAAAAGCAACTTGTCAAGACAAGACCCCTGAAAACAGTGACACGAGTCAGGATATCATGGTCTATCAAGGAGCTACTGGGAACATCGGCATCGACAGGATACTAAGTTACTACCATGTCGAAAACCGTACCTGCAGCAAGTGCGGGCGGTGGAGCAACTGAGGGTGCGAGCGGATCTGTCCCCCGGGCAAGGGTCACGACCGCTACCCCTGGACCTGGAGCCACCGTCAAGCCCACTATTACTCCCTTTAGCTTGGTCGAAATCCAAGATATCTTTGGGCACAACCTGAGCAATATCCATTACAAGCTCGCCCAATTAACTTCCCAGACCTACTTTAACATGCCCTTTTGGAACCTCTAAAACGAAATCTGTACAGGCAAAGCCAAGGTGGTCGAGAAGGACAATGGCCTCGACGCAGGTATCAAAGTTGTTGCGAACTTCATCTCCTCAGTAAGCAACTACCTGAAAGATAATGGCGAAGAAAACCTGAAGCAAATTATTATCTATGATGGGGTCCTTTATGCGGCCCAGGCGGCCAATCAACCACCGCCGCCTACTGTCTACCCCCTCACCAAACAAAACCTCTGCCACGCCTTAGACACATTCCCCATCAGGTCATGCAAGACAACTGTAACCAACCAGTGGGAGAAATACAACAGTCCTATCAACCCTCTGGTAGGTGCACCTCTTGCTACCTACCTCATGGCGCCCTGCCAGTTATCCTAAGCGCCTATCCACATCACTCCCTTCGCAAATCATTGCTTCCCCGCGGATTAGGTCAACAGCGTCAGGCTGTAACTTACCATCCTAGCCTCAGGAGCCAGCTTAACAGAATTCAACAGATGGTTTCAGCTTCCTCTCAAACAAGGTCGCCTTGCACTCCAATATAAAGGCAAGCCCCCAATCAAGGACATTGACTGGATCAACAACTGCCCACAAGAACTTGGGCCTTGTAGATGTCAAAGGACATAGGCAAGAAGGACCCATCTGGGACCAGTGAGAGGCCAATTGCGCAGAAGCCTTGGTCCAGCTCGGTATCCTAAATTTCCAGTCAGTACTCCTCAGCTGGTCGCCTTCGCGCCGTCTTCGAAACCACCGCACCCTTTTATACAAAAAGGGAAAGTCCTTTCAGAATTCGCACCAGCCAGAACCTCAGCCATCCTTCCCATTTTCCTCAAACCACCCCTGTCACATCCACCCACGCTAGGACCAGCCTTTTCACAGCTGGCTAAGGCAACCCTAGATTTGCACTGTCGCCGACCTGGCATCCTTAGGCTGATTCTAGACAGACAGGCATGGCCTTCCCATTTCTACAGCCTGTGGAAGCCTCCAGCGTATGTGGAGGCACATATAAAAGCACCGACAGGGAACGTAGTAGTTATTACGGACAAGGAGGCAGACCTCCCCAAAGTGCCAGTTTGAGTAAACTCATGTGGGAGTACTCCTTGCGGAAGAGGAGGACACAGAACTAGTACCTGGTAGACTGCCCCTCCCTCATTGAAAACGGAGCATTAGGACCTTGCACGGAACACAAATCTTCAGAGCAAGGATACGCTGGACCACTGGTTCGAAATCAATCACCTAGGGATGAAGCCCATTGTTGGAACTGTGGACCCAGAACGCACCGTGCAAATCTCACAGGCACAGTTGGGAGCCCAGAGGATGAAAAAATAGCGGGGCCCCTCCACGGACCCCTTCATGGACTATTCAGATTTTTGGAGGCAACAGCAAAGGACCCTGCTTCGATGGCACATAAGTAGGTGATGGGCAAAAATGAAGGGAACAACAAAGTTACCCTCACACTGTTTGTCCAAGAACCTATCAAGCCCCTCATCTTTGACCCTCTCATCATCCATGCCTGCTTCAATAATCCCTTTTCAAAGATCCTTCCAGACTCCGGATACAACAAGAAAGTACTTTTTGACCCCTTTGTTGCTATGTACCGCTTCTGTAAAGTCAAGTCCTCCCAACTTCTTCCAATTGACCTAGCTGCTCAAGGGGACTGAACGCATCCACCTACATTGCTCGCGCCGACACAGCATCCGGGAGTGTACCCCAGCTCAAGCTCCTACCTTTTGTTCTCACCTCCATCAAATACATCGTTATCCTCAGTATCCCTGTAGGTAAGCCATTCCACAGCCTATCTATTGCCTGGCCTCACAGCAGAACAAGACCAGCTAACGAATTCAAATGTTTCAAGCCAAAATTCGTCAATCCCCTGCCGCTGGTACTTCACATACGCGAAACATCGCAAATCTCAGAATCAGAGACATATTGAAAAAGCCCAACCGGTTCCTCAAAACATGTCGGCGCGGAAAATTTTTATATGTCATCGGGGGCACTCCAGAATGCAGCTCGCACAAACTAAGCATCATTGAAATCCATACTCCTTCACTTGCCACTCATAAGAAGCTCATCAACCAGATCAACCTTAAACTGACAGTGGCTGACACAACAAACGGATCCGACCGCATCCTCACAGGGTTGATGTGCGAACAACCCTGGTCCAGCCAAACAATGGTCTCCTGCCTGAAGGTATAAAGCATAACTTCTTGTGCAAACTCTTCGAGGAGGCCCAACCGAGTTTGTACCCTATGAGCCCCCTCACCCAAGATGTGCTCAAATAACTAGGGAATCAGATTGATGGCTACCCAAAAAGAGCTGGACTCCACATTACCGTCGAGGATATCAAGGATGCCTTCTGCCGCACCAAGTAGCTGACAATACTATCGAGAGAGAAAAACTGGAACAAGATAGGGCCACTTTGACGTCCTAGTCATGCTACTTGTAAATATCTAGAGCCCCTGCCTTCTTCCAAAAAATTCATGAACTCCATCCTCGGCTATCTGTATGATGAGTTTGTCATCTCCTAACATAATGACACAAAAATCTAAGCTAAAACAGAAGAAGAACAACAGGAACATGTCGATGGAGTCCTGGAGATCCTACTGAGGCACGAGGGGAACATGAAGCCAACCGATTTCCTATGGGGTAAGGAAGAAGTTGAGTTCAGCGGTCATCAAGTCTGGCATGATGACATCTTCATCGCTCTGTCTGAAATCGGCACCCTACTTCAAACGGAAATCCCGCAAAACACCCAATGCTCCGAGTCCTTCCTGGGATTCACAACCTACATCCCACCTTACATCCATAACTAATCAGCCATGGACTACCTACATCAAGAACTACAGTCAGCAAAGAACCGTTTGGATGTGGACCAAACGCAACAAGCTCTCCTTTGAGCATCTCCAACAGGCCATCTCCACCAGACCAGGGCTCTCCTGCTTCGACCCAAGCTTAGAGATCTAGCTCCTCTTCTACGCCTCACACTACGCCATAGGCGGATGGGTAGCCCAGCGTGCTAACATCGATGACACGATTTCCACCCCACTTCCGACCACTATGGAGGTCTGATCAACCTCCCTCGATTCGAACCAATCTTTCTACTTCAGTCCTAAGATGGAGCCAGCCAGGCTGAACTCTCTAGTACACAGAAATGAACTGCTAGCCCTCCTCAAACTTCTGTAAATCAATTGCCACGAGCTTCTCTGCATCCGCTCTGCATCCGCCTCTGAGCGTTCATGAACCACAAGTCTGTCATCTACGTGAACACTCAGCAAAAGCTTTGCCGCTGCCGAGATGGCTGGATTGAAGGACTGCAGGAATACGACACCTGCATGATATACTTGCCAGGTCCATTCGATATAGTTGCGGACCTTCTATCTCCAGTGCCTCAATACGCCCCCAAGTGCACCAAATGCCACGAACAAGGTGAAATTCTCGTAAGCGCCCTACTGATCTCCAGTGTCAAGGCAGGTCCAGTTGACCAACTAGCCTACAAACTTATCAACCTGGAGAAAGCAGCAGAATGGCTCCACTACATAACCATCAACGACAATGTCGTCAACATCAAGGCACGTCTAGCTAGCATCAAAGAACATGGCCTGAAACCCAAGGAACCTCGCCAAACATAGATTCAACAGCGGCTTCCTCAACTACATTGGTGGACTCTAAGTTCTAAAGTTCATGCGCGGGTCTATCATGGAACAATACCGTGACCAAATCGCGGAAGGCGGGAAACGCAAAGACAGATCGTACGCTCAACGCTACCTCGTCAGATGACTTGGCTGCGTGGCATCGGACAATCACTGGCTCAGATTCAAAGACATGAAGGACACCAAAGCATATGATAATTTCTCAACGAACACAATCGCGAACTTCCCCATATTCCTGACCAAGAAGGAACGAAATGGTCGTCGCCCTCTTAGACTCTGCCCACATCCTCAACCACAAAACGCAAACCACTCCCGGCTCTCGAGTCCTACACAAAGTGGCCTTCTATAAGTTGGGGACTTCGACCTACATGCCTTGCCATCATTACCTCTGCTTACTCTTTACATATTTTCCCAATATGATAAGTTGTTTCGACTTTGATCTTTGTGTCCTTTTGGGGAGTGAAAGCGACTTCGTTTTGAGAGGAAGCGGTAGAACCTTAGAACCGCCTAGACCTTCAGGCAAGAGAAATGAACTCGAAAACTGCTGCGTTACCACACAAGAGGGCGCCACATAATCCTCAAACCAAAGGTGTAATGACGTGAGAAGGATCTGGATAACCCTAGCTCAGGTCTGCTGACCGTAAAGGCTGGGTGTGCCCCTGGATGAAGGTGTTACAACCGAAGACAGAATAGAGAACCCTAGGACAACCAGAGAGCTTGCTCGTGACAGCCTGGTAATCCCCTGGAAGATTCGCTGGTAACTGTCATGATCGAGAGTCTTGCTGAGCTGTCCTTTTTGTCAAGAGGTTTTTTGGAACACTTTCATTTGTTGGATTTGGATCATTATTGGTGGAGATATGAGGGTTTGAAGTT